>JBBBDQ010008631.1:0-34797 GCA_037127315.1 Ascarosepion bandense
TTAGAGTCTTCATGTGACACATTATAATAATTTATTGAAGTCATGTTCTGCCAAAGATCTCATAAAGTGCAACTCATTCAAACATTTTTCAAGCAAACCTAGGAATCCAACCACAAATGGAATTATTAGAGTCTTCATGTGACACATTATAATAATTTATTGAAGTCATGTTCCGCCAAAGATCTCATAAAGTAACCTATTCTAACATTTTTCAAGCAAACCTAGGAATCCAACCACAAATGGAATTATTAGAGTCTTCATGTGACACATTATAATAATTTATTGAAGTCATGTCTCACAAAGATCTCATAAAGTAACCTATTCTAACATTTTTCAAGCAAACCTAGGAATCCAACCACAAATGGAATTATTAGAGTCTTCATGTGACACATTATAATAATTTATTGAAGTTTAAAGTGTTCTGCCAAAGATCTCATAAAAGTAACCTATTCAAACATTTTTCAAGCAAACCTTAGGAATCCAACCACAAATGGAATTATTAGAGTCTTCATGTGACACATTATAATAATTTATTGAAGTCATGTTCTTTGCCAAAGATCTCATAAAGTAACCTATTCTAACATTTTTCAAGCAAACTAGGAATCCAACCACAAATGGAATTATTAGAGTCTTCATGTGACACATTATAATAATTTATTGAAGTCATGTTCTGCCAAAGATCTCATAAAGTAACCTATTCAACATTTTTCAAGCAAACCTAGGAATCCAACCAATAAAATGGAATTATTAGAGTCTTCATGTGACACATTATAATAATTCTCCTATTGAAGTCATGTTCTGCCAAAGATCTCATAAAGTAACCTATTCAAACATTTTTCAAGAAACTTAGGAATCCAACCACAAATGGAATTATTAGAGTCTTCTATGAGCCACATATAATATCAATTTATTGAAGTCATGTTCCGCCAAAGATCTCATAAAGTAACCTATTCTAACATTTTCAAGCAAACCTAGGAATCCAACCACAAATGGAATTATTAGAGTCTTCATGTGACATTATAACTTAATTTATTTGAAGTCATCAATTCTGCCAAAGATCTCATAAAGTAACCTATTCTAACATTTTTCAAGCAAACCTAGGAATCCAACCACAAATGGAATTATTAGAGTCTTCATGTGACACATTATAATAATTTATTGAAGTCATGTTCTGCACCAAAGATCTCATAAAGTAACCTATTCAAACATTTTTCCAAGCAAACCTAGGAATCCAACCACAAATGGAATTATTAGAGTCTTCATGGCTTGGTATTATAATAATTTGTGAAGTCATGTTCTGCCAAAAGTCTCATAAAGTAACCTATTCAAACATTTTTCAAGCAAACCTAGGAATCCAACCACAAATGGAATTATTAGAGTCTTGCTTATGACCGTATAATAATTATTGAAGTCATCTTCTACCAAAGATCTCATAAAGTAACCTATTCTAACCCATTTTTCAAGCAAACCTAGGAATCCAACCACAAATGGAATTATTAGAATCTTCATGTGACACATTATAATAAATTTTATTGAAGTCATGTTCTGCCAAAGATCTCATAAAGTAACCTATTCTAACATTTTCAAGCAAACCTAGGAATCCAACCACAAATGGAATTATTAGAGTCTTCATGTGACACATTATAATAATTTATTGAAGTCATATTCTGCCAAAAGATCTGTAAAACAGCCTATTCTAACATTTTTCAAGCAAACCTAGGAATCCAACCACAAATGGAATTATTAGAGTCTTCATGTGACACATTATAATAATTTATTGAAGTCATATTCTACTTAAAGATCTCATAAAGTAACCTATTCTAACATTTTCAAGCAAACCTAGGAATCCAACCACAAATGGAATTATTAGAGTCTTCATGTGACACATTGTAATACATTTATTGAAGTCATGTTCTGCCAAAGATCTCATAAGTAACCTATTCAAACATTTTTCAAGCAAACCTAGGAATCCAACCACAAATGGAATTATTAGAGTCTTCATGTGACACATTATAATAATTTATTGAAGTATGTTCTATGAGATCTCATAAAGTAACCCTGTTCTAACATTTTTCAAGCAAACCTAGGAATCCAACCACAAATGGAATTATTAGAGTCTTCATGTGACACATTATAATAATTTATTGAAGTCATGTTCTGCCAAAGATCTCATAAAGTAACTGTTCTGCAAACATTTTCAAGCAAACCTAGGAATCCAACCACAAATGGAATTATTGGAATGCTTCATGTGACACATTATAATAATTTATTGAAGTCATGTTCTGCAAAGATCTCATAAAGTAACCTATTCTAACATTTTCCAAGCAAACCTAGGAATCCAACCACAAATGGAATTAATTGAGTCTTCATGTGACACATTATAATAATTTGTGAAGTCATGTTCTGCCAAAGATCTCATAAAGTAACCTATTCAAACATTTTTTCAAGCAAACCTAGGGAATCCAACCACAAATGGAGTGTATTAGAGTCTTCATGTGACCTTGTATTTATTGAAGTCATGTTCTGCAAAGATCTCCTTAAAGTAACCTATTCTAACATTTTCAAACAAACCTAGGAATCCAACCACAAATGGAATTATTAGAGTCTTCATGTGACACATTATAATAAATTTATTGATCATCGATGCCAAAGATCATAAAGTAACCTATTCAAACATTTTTCAAGCAAACCTAGGAATCCAACCACAAATGGAATTATTAGAGTCTTCTGTGGCCTGGCTATAATAATTTATTGAAGTCATCTGCCAAAGATCTCATAAAGTAACCTATTCTAACATTTTTCAAGCAAACCTAGGAATCCAACCACACAAATGGGTATTAGAGTCTTCATGTGACACATTATAATAATTTATTGAAGTCATGTTCTGCCAAAGATCTCATAAAGTAACCTATTCTAACATTTTTCAAGCAAACCTAGGAATCCAACCACAAATGGAATTATTAGAGTCTTCATGTGACACATTATAATAATTTATTGGAAGTCTGTGTTTCTGCCAAAAGATCTCATAAAGTAACCTATTCAACATTTTTTCAAGCAAACCTAGGAATCCAACCACAAATGGAATTATTAGAGTCTTCATGTGACACATTATAATAATTTATTGAAGTCATGTTCTGCCAAAGATCTCTCATAAAGTAACCTATTCTAACATTTTTTCAAGCAAACCTAGGAATCCAACCACAAATGGAATTATTAGAGTCTTCATGTGACACATTATAATAATTTATTGAAGTCATGTTCTGCCAAAGATCTCATAAAGTAACCTATTCAAACATTTTTCAAGCAAACCTAGGAATCCAACCACAAATGGAATTATTAGAGTCTTCATGTGACACATTATAATAATTTATTGAAGTCATGTTCTGCCAAAGATCTCTTAAAAGTAACCTATTCAAACATTTTTCAAGCAAACCTAGGAATCCAACCACAAATGGAATTATTAGAGTCTTCATGTGACACATTATAATAATTTATTGAAGTCATGTTCTGCCAAAGATCTCATAAAGTAACCTATTCAAACATTTTTCAAGCAAACCTAGGAATCCAACCACAAATGGAATTATTAGAGTCTTCATGTGACACATTATAATAATTTATTGAAGTCATGTTCTGCCAAAGATCTCATAAAGTAACCTATTCAAACATTTTTTCAAGCAAACCTGGGAATCCAACCAAATGGAATAATTAGAGTCTTCATGTGACACATTATAATAATTTATTGAAGTCATGTTCTGCCAAAGATCTCATAAAGTAACCTATTCTAACATTTTTTCAAGCAAACCTAGGAATCCAACCACAAATGGAATTATTAGAGTCTTCATGTGACACATTATAATAATTTATTGAAGTCATGTTCTGCCAAAGATCTCATAAAGTAATACCTATTCAAACATTTTTCAAGCAAACCTAGGAATCCAACCACAAATGGAATTATTGAAGTCTTCATGTGACACATTATAATAATTTATTGAAGTCATGTTCTGCCAAAGATCTCATAAAGTAACCTATTCAAACATTTTTCAAACAACCTATCCAACCACAAATGGAATTCTATTGAAGTCTTCATGTGACACATTATAATAATTTATTGAAGTCATCTTCTGCCAAAGATCTCATAAAGTAACCTATTCAAACATTTTTCAAGCAAACCTAGGAATCCAACCACAAATGGAATTATTAGAATCTTCATGTAATACATTATAATAATTTATTGAAGTCATGTTCTGCCAAAGATCTCATAAAGTAACTACTTCAAACATTTTTCAAGCAAACCTAGGAATCCAACCACAAATGGAATAATTAGAGTCTTCATGTGACACATTATAATAATTTATTGAAGTCATGTTCTGCCAAAGATCTCATAAAGTAACCTATTCTAACATTTTCAAGCAAACCTAGAATCCAACCACAAATGGAATTATTAGAGTCTTCATGTGACACATTATAATAATTTATTGAAGTCATGTTCTGCCAAAGATCTCATAAAGTAACCTATTCTAACATTTTCAAGCAAACCTAGGAATCCAACCACAAATGGAATTATTAGAGTCTTCATGTGACACATTATAATTTATTGAAGTCATGTTCTTAGATCTCATAAAGTAACCTATTCTAACATTTTTCAAGCAAACCTAGGAATCCAACCACAAATGGAATTGACCAAGTCTTCATGTGACACATTATAATAATTTATTGAAGCCATGTTCTGCCAAAGATCATAAAGTAACCTATTCTAACATTTTTCAAGCAAACCTAGGAATCCAACCACAAATGGAATTATTAGAGTCTTCATGTGACACATTATAATAATTTATTGAAGTCATGTTCTTGCCAAAGATCTCATAAAGTAACCTATTCAAACATTTTCAAGCAAACCTAGGAATCCAACCACAAATGGAATTATTAGAGTCTTCATGTGACACATTATAATTTATTAAGTCATGTTCTGCCAAAGATCTCATAAAGTAACTGTCCAAACATTTTTCAAGCAAACCTAGGAATCCAACCACAAATGGAATTATTAGAGTCTTTCATGTGACACATTATAATAATTTATTGAAGTCATGTTCTGCCAAAGATCTCATAAAGTAACCTATTCTAACATTTTTCAAGCAAACCTAGAATCCAACCACAAATGGAATTATTAGAGTCTTCATGTGACATACTATAATAATTATTGAAGTCAGTACTCTGCCAAAGATCTCATAAAGTAACCTATTCAAACATTTTTCAAGCAAACCTAGGAATCCAACCACAAATGGAATTATTAGAGTCTTCATGCATATTGTTATAATAATTTATTGAAGTCATGTTCTGCCAAAGATCTCATAAAGTAACCTATTCTAAATATTTTTCAAGCAAACCTAGGAATCCAACCACAAATGGAATTATTAGAGTCTTCATGTGACACATTATAATAATTTATTGAAGTCATGTTCTGCCAAAGATCTCATAAAGTAACCTATTCAAACATTTACAAACCTAGAACCACAAATGGAATTATTAGAGTCTTCATGTGACACATTATAATAATTTATTGAAGCCATGTTCTGCCAAAGATCTCATAAAGTAACCTATTCTAACATTTTTCAAGCAAACTCAGGAATCCAACCACAAATGGAATTATTAGAGTCTTCTGTGTGACACATTATAATAATTTATTGAAGTCATGTTCGCCTGCTAAAGATCTCATAAAGTAACCTATTCTAAGATTTTTCAAGCAAAACCTAGGAATCCAACCACAAATGGAATTATTAGAGTCTTCATGTACATGAGCCATAATACTTATTGTGTCATGTTCTGCCAAAGATCTCATAAAGTAACTCATTCAAACATTTTTTCAAGCAAACCTAGGAATCTCAACCACAAATGGAATTATTAGAGTTTCATGCATATGATATAATAATTTATTGAAGTCATGTTCTGCCAAAGATCTCATAAAGTAACCTATTCTAACATTTTTCAAGCTAAACCTAGGAATCCAAACTACAAATGGAATTATTAGAGTCTTCTATGTGATACTAATATACAATTTGGCTGGTCATGTTCTGCCAAAGATCTCATAAAGTAACCTATTCTAACATTTTTCAAGCAAACCTAGGAATCCAACCACAAATGGAATTATTAGAGTCTTCATGTGACACATTATAATACCTTTATTGAAGTCATGTTCTGCCAAAGACTTACAAGTAACCTATTCAAACATTTTTCAAGCAAACCTAGGAATCCAACCACAAATGGAATACAGTGAGCTCTTCATGTGACACATTATAATACTTTATTAAGTCATGTTCCGCCAAAGATCTCATAAAATCCTATTCTAACATTTTTCAAGCAAACCTAGGAATCCAACCACAAATGGAATTATTAGAGTCTTCATGGGACATAATAATTTATTGAAGTCATGTTCTGCCAAAGATCTCATAAAGTAACCTATTCTAACATTTTTCAAGCAAACCTAGGAATCCAACCACAAATGGAATTATTAGAGTCTTCATGTGACACATTATAATAATTTGACAGTCATGTTCTACAAAGATCTCATAAAGTAACCTTTTATTCATAATATTTTCAAGTAAACCTAGGAATCCAACCACAAATGGAATTATTAGAGTCTTCATGTGACACATTATAATTTATTGAAGTCATGTTCTGCCAAAGATCTCATAAAGTAACCTATTCAAACATTTTTCAAGCAAACCTAGGAATCCAACCACAAATGGAATTATTAGAGTCTTCATGTGACACATTATAATAATTTATTGAAGTCATGTTCTGTCAAAGATCTCATAAAAAGTAACCTATTCAAACATTTTTCAAGCAAACCTAGGAATCCAACCACAAATGGGACTATTAGAGTCTTCATGTGACACATTATAATAATTTTATTGAAGTCATGTCTTGCCAAAAGATCTCATAAAGTAACCTATTCAAACATTTTTCAAGCAAACCTAGGAATCCAACCACAAATGGAATTATTATGTCTTCATGCATGATTATAATAATTTATTGAAGTCATGTTCTGCCAAAGATCTCATAAAAGTAACCTATTCTAACATTTTTTCAAGCAAACTCAGGAATCCAACCACAAATGGAATTATTAGAGTCTTCATGTGACACATTATAATACTGTATTAAATATGTTCTGCCAAAGATCTCATAAAGTAAACTCATTCTAACATTTTTCAAGCAAACCTAGGAATCCAACCACAAATGGAATTATTAGAGTCTTCATGTGACACATTATAATAATTTATTGAAGTCATGTTCACCAAACATCCTATAAAGTAACCTTATTCCAAAACATTTTTCAAGCAACCCAGGGAATCCAAATCCACAAATGGAATTATTAGAGTCTTCATGTAGACACATTATAATAATTTATTGAAGTCATGTTCTGCCAAAGATCTCATAAAGTAACCTATTCTAACATTTTTCAAGCAAACCTAGGAATCCAACCACAAATGGAATTATTAGAGTCTTCATGACACATTATAATAATTTATTGAAGTCATGTTCTGCCAAAGATCTCATGAAGAACTGTCTTAACATTTTTCAAGCAAACCTAGAATCCAACCACAAATGGAATTATTAGAGTCTTCATGTGATCATTACATTATAATAATTTATTGAAGTCATGTTCTGCCAAAGATCTCATAAAGTAACCTATTCAAACATTTTTCAAGCAAACCTAGGAATCCAACCACAAAATGGAATTATTAGAGTCTTCATGTGACACATTATAATAATTTATTGAAGTCATGTTCCTACTAAAGATCTCATACAAAGTACCTATTCTAACATTTTTCAAGCAAACCTAGAATCCAACTACAAATGGAATTATTAGAGTCTTCATGGACATTACATTAATTTATTGAAGTCATGTTCCTACAAAAGATCTCATAAAGTAAATCATGTATTCTAACATTTTTCAAGCAAACCTAGGAATCCAACCACAAATGGAATTATTAGAGTCTTCATGTGACACATTATAATAATTTATTGAAGTCATGTTCTGCCAAAGATCTCATAAAGTAACCTATTCTAACATTTTTCAAGCAAACCTAGGAATCCAACCACAAATGGAATTATTAGAGTCTTCATGTGACACATTATAATAATTTGTTGAAGTTCATGTTCTGCCAAAGATCTCATAAAGTAACCTATTCAAACATTTTTCAAGCAAACCTAGGAATCCAACCACAAATGGAATTATTAGAGTCTTCATGAGTTACATTGTAATAATTTATTGAAGTCATGTTCTGCCAAAGATCTCATAAAGTAACCTATTCAAACATTTTTCAAGCAAACCTAGGAATCCAACCACAAATGGAATTATTAGAGTCTTCATGTGACACATTATAATAATTTATTGAAGTCATGTTCTGCCAAAGATCTCACAAAGTAACCTATTCAAACATTTTTCAAGCAAACCTAGGAATCCAACCACAAATGGAATTATTAGAGTCTTCATGTGACACATTATAATAATTTATTGAAGTCATGTTCTGCCAAAGATCTCATAAAGTAACCTATTCTTAACATTTTTCAAGAAACTTAGGAATCCAACCACAAATGGAATTATTAGAGTCTTCATGTGACACATTATAATAATTTATTGAAGTCATGTTCTGCCAAAGATCTCATAAAGTAACCTATTCTAACATTTTTCAAGCAAACCTAGGAATCCAACCACAAATGGAATTATTAGAGTCTTCATGTGACACATTATAATAATTTATTGAAGTCATGTTCTGCCAAAGATCTCATAAAGTAACCTATTCAAACATTTTTCAAGCAAACCTAGGAATCCAACCACAAATGGAATTATTAGAGTCTTCATGTGACACATTTATATGAATTTATTGAAGTCATGTTCTTGTGTATGATCTCATAAAGTAACCTATTCAAACATTTTTCAAGAACCTAGGAATCCAACCACAAATGGAATTATATTAGAGCCATGTAATACATTATAATAATTTATTGGAATATGTTCATTGGAAGATCTCATAAAGTAACCTATTCAATATTTTTCAAGCAAACCTAGGAATCCAACCACAAATGGAATTATTGAGTCTTCATGTGACACATTATAATAATTTATTGAAGTCATGTTCTTGGCCAAAGATCTCATAAAGTAACCTATTCAAACATTTTTCTAAGCAAACCTAGGAATCAACCACAAATGGAATTAGAGTCTTCATGTACACATTATAATAATTTATTGAAGTCATGTTCTGCCAAAGATCTCATAAAGTAACCTATTCTAACATTTTTCAAGCAAACCAGGAATCCAACCACAAATGGAATTAGAGTCTTCATGTGACACATTATAATAATTTATTGAAGTCATGTTCTGCCAAAGATCTCATAAAGTAACCTATTCTAACATTTTTCACAAACCTAGGAATCCAACCACAAATGGAATTATTAGAGTCTTCATGTGACACATTATAATAATTTATTGAAGTCATGTTCTGCCAAAGATTCCATAAAGTAACCTATTCTAACATTTTTCAAGCAAACCTAGGAATCCAACCACAAAATGGAATTATTAGAGTCTTCATGTGACATATTATAATAATTCTATTGAAGCAAAAGTTCTGCCAAAGATCTCATAAAGTAACCTATTCTAACATTTTTCAAGCAAACCTAGGAATCCAACCTACAAATGGAATTATTAGATTCTCATGTGACACATTATAATAATTTATTGAAGTCATGTTCTGCCAAAGATCTCATAAAGTAACCTATTCTAAACATTTTTTTGCCAAATCCTTAGAATCCAACCACAAATGGAATTATTAGAGTCTTCATGAGCAAGTGATTATAATAATTTATTGAAGTCATGTTCTGCCAAAGATCCACAAAGTAACCTATTCTAACATTTTTCTCAAGCAAACCTAGGAATCCAACCACAAATGGAATTATAGCCTCATGTACATTATAATAATTTATTGAAGTCATGTTCTGCTGCATCCCATAAAGTAACCTATTCTAACATTTTTCAAGCAAACCTAGAATCCAACCACAAATGGAATTATTAGAGTCTTCATGTGACACATTATACACTGAAGTCATGTTCTGCCAAAGATCTTACAAAGTAACCTATTCTAACATTTTTCAAGCAAACCTAGGAATCCAAACTAAGCAAATGGAATTATTAGAGTCTTCTATGTGACACATTATAAATAATTTATTGAAGTCATGTCTTGCCAAAGATCTCTCATAAAGTAACCTATTCTAACATTTTTCAAGCAAACCTAGGAATCCAACCACAAATGGAATTATTAGAGTCTTCATGTGACACATTATAATAATTTATTGAAGTCATGTTCTGCCAAAGATCTCATAAAGTAACCTATTCTACATTTTTCAAGCAAACCTAGGAATCCAACCACAAATGGAATATTAGAGTCTTCATGTGACACATTATAATAATTTATTGAAGTCATGTTCTGCCAAAGATCTCATAAATCCCATTCTAACATTTTTCAAGCAAACCTAGGAATCCAACCACAAATGGAATTATTAGAGTCTTCATGTGACACATTATAATAATTTATTGAAGTCATGTTCTGCCAAAGATCTCATAAAGTAACCTGATTCAACATTTTTCAAGCAAACCTAGGAATCCAACCAAAGGAATTAGAGTCTTCATGTGACACATTATAATAATTTATTGAAGTCATGTTCTGCCAAAGATCTCATAAAGCAACCTATTCTAACATTTTTCAAGCAAACCTAGGAATCCAACCACAAATGGAATTATTAGAGTCTTCTATGACACATTATAATAATTTTATTGAAGTCATGTTCTGCCAAAGATCTCATAAAGTAACCTATTCTAACATTTTTCAAGCAAACCTAGGAATCCAACCACAAATGGAATTATTAGAGTTCTACAGACACATTATAATACTTATTAAAGTCATGTTCTGCCAAAGATCTCATAAAGTAACCTATTCAAACATTTTTCAAGCAAACCTAGGAATCCAACCACAAATGGAATATTAGAGTCTTCATGTGACACATTATAATAATTATTAAAGTCATGTTCTGCCAAAGATCTCAGCAACCTATTCAAACATTTTTCAAGCAAACCTAGGAATCCAACCACAAATGGAATTATTAGAGTCTTCATGTGACACATTATAATAATTTATTGAAGTCATGTTCTGCCAAAGATCTCATAAAGTAACCTATTCTAAGTATTTTTCAAGCAAACCTAGAATCCAACCACAAATGGAATTATTAGAGTCTTCATGTGACACATTATAATAATTTATTGAAGTCATGTTCTGCCAAAGATCTCATAAAGTAACCTGTTCTAACATTTTTCAAGCAAACCTAGGAATCTGTAATCCCACAAATGGAAATTTTATTAGAGTTCTCATGTGACACATTATAATAATTTATTGAAGTCATGTTCTGCCAAAGATCTCATAAAGTAACCTATTCAACATTTTTCAAGCAAACCTAGGAATCCAACCACAAATGGAATATTAGAGTCTTCATGTACATTATAATATCTATTGAAGTCATTTCACAAATATCATAACCTATTCTAACATTTTTCAAGCAAACCTAGGAATCCAACTACAAATGGAATGATTAGAGTCTTCATGTGACACATTATAATAATTTATTGAAGTCATGTTCTGCCAAAGATCTCAGTAAAGCAATCCATTCTAACATTTTTCAAGCAAACCTAGGAATCCAACCACAAATGGAATTATTAGAGTCTTCTATGTATTTATTTACTATAATTTATTGAAGTCATGTTCTGTCAAAGATCTCATAAAGTAACCTATAATCAAACATTTTTCAAGCAAAACTAGGAATCCAACCACAAATGGAATTATTAGAGTCTTCATGTGACACATTATAATAATTTATTGAAGTCATGTTCTGCCAAAGATCTCATAAAGTAACCTATTCAAACATTTTTCAAGCAAACTCTAGAATCAACCACAAATGGAATTAGAGTCTTCATGTGACACATTATAATAATTTATTGAAGTCATGTTCTGCCAAAGATCTCATAAAGTAACCTATTCTAACATTTTTCAAGCAAACCTAGGAATCCAACCACAAATGGAATTATTAGAGTCTTCATGTGACACATTATAATAATTTATTTGAAGTCATGTTCTGCCAAAGATCTCATAAAGTAACCTATTCTAACATTTTTCAAGCAAACCTAGGAATCCAACCAAAATGGAATGATTAGAGTCTTCATGTGACACATTATAATAATTTATTGAAGTCATGTTCTGCCAAAGATTCCTTAAGGCAACTCATTCTAACATTTTTCAAGCAAACCTAGGAATCCAACCACAAATGGAATTATTAGAGTCTTCATGTGACACATTATAATAATTTATTGAAGTCATGTTCTGCCAAAGATCTCATGTAAAGTAACCTGACCAAACATTTTCAAGCAAACCTAGAATCCGAACCAAATGGAATTAATAGAGTCTTCATGTGACACATTATAATAATTTATTGAAGTCATGAATTGCCAAACATCTCATAAAGTAACCTATTCAAACATTTTTCAAGCAAACCTAGAATCCAACCACAAATGGAATTATTAGAGTCTTCATGTGACACATTATAATAATTTATTGAAGTCATGTTCTGCCAAAGATCTCATAAAGTAACCTATTCAAACATTTTTCAAGCAAACCTAGGAATCCAACCACAAATGGAATTATTAGAGTCTTCATGTGACACATTATAATAATTTGCTGAAGTCATGTTCTGCCAAAGATCTCATAAAGTAACCTATTCAAACATTTTTCAAGCAAAACCTTGGGAATCCAACCACAAATGGAATTATTAGAGTCTTCATGTGACACATTATAATAATTTATTGAAGTCATGTTCTGCCAAAGATCTCATAAAGTAACCTATTCAAGTTTATTTTTCAAGCAAACCTAGGAATCCAACCACAAATGGAATTATTAGAGTCTTCATGTGACACATTATAATAATTTAATAAGCCATGTTCTGCCAAAGATCATAAAGTAACCTATTCAAACATTTTTCAAGCAAACTTAGGAATCCAACCACAAATGGAATTATTAGAGTCTTCATGACACATTATAATAATTTATTGAAGTCATGTTCTGCCAAAGATCTCAGTAAAGTAACCTATTCAAACATTTTTCAAGCAAACCTAGGAATCCAACCAAATGGAATTATTAGAGTCTTCATGTGACACATTATAATAATTTATTGAAGTCATGTTCTGCCAAAGATCTCATAAAGTAACCTATTCAAACATTTTTCAAGCAAAACCTAGGAATCCACCACAAATGGAATTATTAGAGTCTTCATGTGACACATTATAATAATTTATTGAAGTCATGTTCTGCCAAAGATCTCATAAAGTAACCTATTCAAACATTTTTCAAGCAAACCTAGGAATCCAACCACAAATGGAATTATTAGAGTCTTCATGTGACACATTATAATAATTTATTGAAGTCATGTTCTGCCAAAGATCTCATAAAGTAACCTATTCTAACATTTTTCAAGCAAACCTAGGAATCCAACCACAAATGGAATTATTAGAGTCTTCATGTGACACATTATAATAATTTATTGAAGTCATACCTACAAAAGATCTCATAAAGTAACCTAATATTCTAACATTTTTCAAGCAAACCTAGAATCCAAAACCACAAATGGAATTATTAGAGTCTTCTGCATGTGACACATTATAATAATTTATTGAAGTCATGTTCTAATGTAAAAAGATCTCATAAAGTAACCTATTCTAACATTTTTTCAAGTAAACCTAGGAATCCAACCACAAATGGAATTATTAGAGTCTTCATGTGACATTATAATAATTTATTGTCATGTTCTGCCAAAGATCCCTTCATAAAAGTAACCTATTCAAACATTTCTTCAAGCAACCTAGGAATCCAACCACAAATGGAATATTAGAGTCTTCATGTGACACATTATAATAATTATTGAAGTCATGTTCTGCCAAAGATCTCATAAAGCAACCTATTCTAACATTTTTCAAGCAAACCTAGAACGAACCATTAAAATGGAATTATTAGAGTCTTCATATGACATTATAATAATTTATTAAGCCATGTTCTGCCAAAGATCTCATAGTAACCTATTCAAACATTTTTCTGTACAAACCTAGGAATCCAACCTCACAAATGGAATTATTAGAGTCTTCATGTGACACATTATAATAATTTATTGAAGTCATGTTCTGCCAAAGATCTCAAAGTAACCTATTCTAACATTTTTCAAGCAAACCTAGGAATCCAACCACAAATGGAATACAGAGTCTTCATGACACATTATAATAATTTATTGCAGTCATACTGCCAAAGATCTCATAAAGTAACCTATTCAAACATTTTTCAAGCAACTAGGAATCAAACCACAAATGGAATTATTATTCTCATGTGACACATTATAATAATTTATTGAAGTCATGTTCTGCCAAAGATCTCACAAAGTAACCTATTCAAACATTTTTCAAGCAACCCAGGGGTCCAACCACAAATGGAATTATTAGAGTCTCCTATGTACTACATTATAATACTGTCAGAAGTCATGTTTCACAAAAGATCTGATAAAGTAACCTATTCAAACATTTTTCAAGCAACCATAGGAATCCAACCACAAATGGAATTATTAGAGCTTCTCCTCATGTGACACATTATAATAATTTATTGAAGTCATGTTCTGCCAAAGATCTCATAAAGTGCAACTCTATTCTAACATTTTTCAAGCAAACCTAGGAATCCAACCACAATGGAATTATTAGAGTCTTCATGTGACACATTATAATAATTTATTGAAGTCATAAGTTCTGCCAAAGATTCCAAAGGCAACCTATTCAAACATTTTTCAAGCAAACCTAGGAATCCAACCACAAATGGAATTATTAGAGTCTTCATGTGACACATTATAATAATTTATTGAAGCTGTTCTGCCAAAGATTCATAAAACTTATTCAAACATTTTTCAAGCAAACCTAGGAATCCAACCACAAATGGAATTATTAGAGTCTTCATGTGACACATTATAATAATTTAGTTGAAGTCATGTTCTGCCAAAGATCTCATAAAGTAACTCATTCAAACATTTAAGCAAACCTAGGAATCCAACCACAAATGGAATGACAGAGTCTTCATGTGACATTATAATAATTTATTGTCATGTTCTGCCAAAGATCCTTAAGGCAGCAAAGTAACCTATTCAACATTTTTCAAGCAAACCTAGGAATCCAACCACAAAATGGAATTATTAGAGTCTTCATGTGACACATTATAATAATTTATTGAAGTCATGTTCTGCCAAAGATCTCATAAAGTAACCTATTCTAAATATTTTTTACAAACTTGTGGAATCCAACCAAATAAAATTATTAGAGTCTTCATGTGACACATTATAATAATTTATTGAAGTCATGTTCTGCCAAAGATCTCAAAGTAACCTATTCAAACATTTTTCAAGTAAAACCTAGGAATCCAACCACAAAATTGGAATTATTAGAGTCTTCAGTGTGACACATTATAATAATTTATTGAAGTCATGTTCTGCCAAAGATCTCATAGCAATCCCATTCTAACATTTTTCAAGCAAATCGTAGAATCCAACCAAATGGAATTATTAGAGTCTTCATGTGATACATTATAATAATTTATTGAAGTCATGTTCTATTAAAGATCTCATAAAGTAACCTATTCAAACATTTTTCAAGCAAACCTAGGAATCCAACCACAAATGGAATTATTAGAGTCTTTATGTGACACATTATAATAATTTATTGAAGTCATGAAATGTCAAAGATCTTACAAAGTAACCTATTCAAACATTTTTCAAGCAAACTGTAACCAACCACAAATGGCACTATTAGAGTCTTCATGTACATATTATAATAATTTATTAGTCATGTTCTGTCAAAGATCTCATAAAGTAACCATTCAACATTTTTCAAGCAAAAACTAGAATCAAAACCACAAATGGAATTATTAGAGTCTTCATGTGACACATTATAATAATTTATTGAAGTCATGTTCTGCCAAAGATCTCATAAAGTAACCCTATTCCAATATTTACAAACCTAGGAATCCAACCAAAATGGAATTATTAGAGTCTTCTGTGTGACACATTATAATAATTTATTAAAGTCATGTTCTGCCAAAGATCTCATAAAGTAACCTCTATTCAAACATTTTTCAAGCAAACCTAGGAATCCAACCACAAATGGAATACATTCTCATGACACATTAGTAATAATTTATTAGCTATGTTCTGCTAAAGATCTCATAAAGTAACCTATTCAAACATTTTTCAAGAAACTTAGGACCTAACCACAAATGGAATTATTAGAGCCCTATGTGACATATTATACTACCTATTGAAGTTTGCTCACAAGATCTCATAGCAACTGATTCAAACATTTTTCAAGCAAACCTAGGAATCCAACCACAAATGGAATTATTATATTCTATGTGACACATTATAATAATTTATTGAAGTCATGTTCTGCCAAAGATCTCATAAAGTAACCTATTCTAACATTTTTCAAGTAAAACTAGAATCCAACCACAAATGGAATTATTAGAGTCTTCATGTGACACATTATAATAATTTATTGTCATGTTTTGCCAAAGATCTCATAAAGTAACCATTCTAACATTTTTCAAGCAAACCTAGGAATCCAACCAAGAAATGGAATTATTAGAGTCTTCATGTGACACATTATAAATACATCTATTGAAGTCATGTTCCTGCCAAAGATCTCATAAAGTAACCATTCTTAAATATTTTTCAAGCTGAAACTCTAGGAATCCAACCACAAATGGAATTATTAGAGTCTTCATGGACATTAATATAATAATTTATTGAAGCTCATGTTCTGCCAAAGATCTCATAAAGTAACCTATTCTAACATTTTGCCAAACCTAGGAATCCAACCACAATGGAAATTATTAGAGTCTTCATGTGACACATTATAATAATTTATTGAAGCCTGTGTTCTTTGCCAAAGATCTCCATAGCAACTCATTCTAACATTTTTCAAGCAAACCTAGGAATCCAATCCACAAATGGAATTATTAGGAGTTCTACGTAACACATTATAATAATTTATTGAAGTCATGTTCTGCCAAAGATTCCAGTAAAGTAATCCTATTCTAACATTTTTCAAGCAAACCTAGGAATCCAACCACAAATGGAATTATTAGAGTCTTCATGTATAATACATTACACACTATTGAAGTTTATGTTCTGCCAAAGATCTCAGTAACTTATTCTAACATTTTTCAAGCAAACCTAGGAATCCAACCACAAATGGAATTATTAGAGTTTCATGACACATTATAATAATTTATTGAAGTCATGTTCTGCCAAAGATCTCATAAACAATCCTATTCTAACATTTTTCAAGCAAACCTAGGAATCCAACCACAAATGGAATTATTAGAGCTCTCGTGACACATTATAATAATTTATTGAAGTCATGTTCTGCCAAAGATCTCATAAAGTACCTATTCTAACATTTTTTCAAGTAAACCTAGGAATCCAACCACAAATGGAATTATTAGAGTCTTCATGTGACACATTATAATAAAATTTATTTGAAGTCATGTTCTGCCAAAGATCTCATAAAGTAAAACCTATTCAAATACCAAGCAAACCTAGGAATCCAACCACAAATGGAATAATTAGAGTCTTCATGTGGACATGCATTATAATAATTTATTGAAGTCATGTTCTGCCAAAGATCTCATAAAGTAACCTATTCTAACATTTTTCAAGCAAACCTAGGAATCCAACCACAAATGGAATTATTAGAGTCTTCATGTGACACATTATAGTCAATTTCAGATGAAGTCATGTCTGGCCAAAGATCTCATAAAGTAACCTATTCTAACATTTTCAAGCAAACCTAGGAATCCAACCACAAATGGAATTATTAGAGTCTTCATGTGACACATTATAATAATTTATTGGAAGTCAAGGGTTTCACAAAGATCTCATAAAGTGTCCTATTCAAACATTTTTCAAGCAACCTAGAATCCAACCACAAATGGAATAATTAGAGTCTTCATGCAGATGACATTAGGTCAATTTATTGAAGTCATGTTCTGCCAAAGATCTCATAAAGTAACCTATTCTAATGATTTTTCACAAACCTAGGAATCCAACCACAAATGGAATTATTAGAGTCTTCATGTGACACATTATAATAATTTATTGAAGTCATGTTCTGCCAAAGATCTCATAAAGTAACCTATTCTAACATTTTTCAAGCAAACCTAGGAATCCAACCACAAATGGAATTATTAGAGTCTTCATGTGACACATTATAATAATTTATTGAAGTCATGTTCTGCCAAAGATCTCATAAAAGTTAACTGACCAAATATTTTTCAAGCAAAACCTAGGAATCCAACCACAAATGGAATTATTAGAGTCTTCTATGTGACACATTATAATAATTTATTGAAGTCATGTTCTGCCAAAGATCTCATAAAGTAACCTATTCTAACATTTTTCAAGCAAACCTAGGAATCCAACCACAAAATGGAATTATTAGAGTCTTCATGTGACACATTATAATACCTATTGAAGTCATGTTCTGCCAAAGATCTCATAAAAGTAACCTATTCTAACATTTTTCAAAGCAAACCTAGGTGAATCCAACCACAAAAATGGAATTATTAGAGTCTTCACATGTGACACATTATAATAATTCTACAAAGTCATGTTCTGCCAAAGATCTCATAAAGTAACCTATTCTAACATTTTTCAAGCAAACTCAGGGAATCCAACCACAAATGGAATTATTAGAGTCTTCATGTGACACATTATAATAATTTATTGAAGTCATGTTCTGCCAAAGATCTCATAAAGTAACCTATTCAAACATTTTTCAAGCAAACTCAGTGAACTTAACCACAAATGGAATAATTTAGAGTTCTGTGTGACACATTATACACTATTGAAGTCATGTTCTGCCAAAGATCTCATAAAGTAAACTTATTCTAACATTTTTCAAGAACCTAGGAATCCAACCACAAATGGAATTATTAGAAAGTCTTCATGTGACACATTATGCACAATTTATTGGGGTCATGTTCTGCCAAAGATCCTATAAAGTAACCTATTCTAACATTTTTCACAAACCTAGGAATCCAACCACAAATGGAATTATTATGAGTCTTTCATGTGACACATTATAATAATTTATTGAAGTCATGTTCAGCTAAAGATCTCATAAAGTAACTCATTCTACATTTTTCAAGCAAAACTTAGGAATCCAACCACAAATGGAATTATTAGAGTCTTCATGTGACACATTATAATAATTTATTGTCATGTTCTGCCAAAGATCTCATAAAGTAACCTATTCTAACATTTTTCACAAACCCAGGAATCCAACCACAAATGGAATTATTAGAGTCTTCATGTGACACATTATAATAATTTATTGAAGTCATGTTCTGCCAAAGATCTGCTAAAGTAACCTATTCTAACATTTTTCAAGCAAACCTAGGAATCCAACCACAAATGGAATTATTAGAGTCTTCATGTATTTATTTTATAATAATTTATTGTCATGTTCTGCCAAAGATCTCATAAAGTAACCTATTCTAACATTTTTCAAGCAAACCTAGGAACTAATCCACAAATGGAATTATTAGAGTCTTCATGTGACACATTATAATAATTTATTGGAAGTCATGTTCTGCCAAAGATCTCATAAAGTAACCTATTCAAACATTTTTCAAGAAATCTAGAATCCAACCATAAAATGGAATAATTAGAGTCTTCATGTGATACATTATAATAATTTATTTAAGCTGTTCTGCCAAAGATCTCATAAAGTAACCTATTCTAACATTTTTCAAGCAAAACCTAGGAATCCAACTACAAATGGAATTATTAGAGTCTTCATGTGACACATTATAATAATTTATTGAAGTCATGTTCTGCCAAAGATCTCATAAAGTAACCTATTCTAACATTTTTCAAGCAAACCTAGGAATCCAACCACAAATGGAATTATTAGAGTTCTATGTGACACATTATAATAATTTATTGAAGTCATGTTCTGCCAAAGATTCCATAAAGTAACCTATTCTAACATTTTTCAAGCAAACTCCAGGGAATCCAACCACAAATGGAATTATTAGAGTCTTCATGTGACACATTATAATAATTTATTGAAGTCATGTTCTGCCAAAGATCTCATAAAGTAACCTATTCTAACATTTTTCAAGCAAACCTAGGAATCCAACCACACAAATGGAATTATTAGAGTCTTCATGTACACATTATAATAATTATTGAAGTCATGTTCTGCCAAAGATCCATGAAGTAACCTATTCTAACATTTTTCAAGCAAACCTAGGAATCCAACCACAAATGGAATTATTAGAGTCTTCATGTGACACATTGGCATTAATTGAAGTCATTCACAAAGATCTCATAAAGTAACCTATTCAAACATTTTTCAAGCAAACCCTAGGAATCCAACCACACAAATGGAATAATTAGAGTCTTCATGTATTAATATAATACCCTATTGAAGTCATGTTCTGCCAAAGATCTCATAAAGTAACCTATTCAAACATTTTTCAAGCAACCTAGAATCCAACCACAAATGGAATAATTAGAGTCTTCATGTATATTATAATAATTTATTGTGTCATGTTCTGCCAAAGATCTCATAAAGTAACCTATTCAAACATTTTTCAAGCAAACCTAGGAATCCAACCACAAATGGAATAATTAGAGTCTTCAAAGTGACACATTATAATAATTTATATTTTGGAAGTCAGTGTCTGCCAAAGATCTCACAAAGTAACCTATTCTAACATTTTTCAAGCAAACCTAGGAATCAACCACAAATGGAATGATAGAGTCTTCATGTGACACATTATAATAATTTATTGAAGTCATGTTCTGCCAAAGATTCTATAAAGTAACCTATTCAAACATTTTTCAAGCAAAACTTAGAATCCAACCACAATGGAATAATTTAGTTCTATGACACATTATAATAATTTATTGTGTCATGTTCTGCCAAAGATCTCATAAAGTAACCTATTCTAACATTTTTCAAGCAAACCTAGGAATCCAACCACAAATGGAATTATTAGAGTCTTCTCATGTGACACATTATAATAATTTATTTAAGTTTGTTCACAAAAGATCTCATAAAGTAACTCATTCTAACATTAAGCAAACCTAGGAATCCAACCACAAATGGAATTATTAGAGTCTTCATGTGACACATTATAATACCCTATTGAAGTCATGTTCTGCCAAAGATCTCATAAAGTAACCTATTCAAACATTTTTCAAGCAAACCTAGGAATCCAACCACAAATGGAATAATTAGAGTCTTCTCATAGACACATTATAATAATTTATTGAAGTCACAGCCCCAAAGATCTCATAAAGTAAAATCATTCAAACATTTTTCTACAAAACCTAGGAATCCAACCACAAATGGAATTATTAGAGTCTTCATGTGACACATTATAATAATTTAATAAAGTCATGTTCTGCCAAAGATCTCATAAAGTAACCCATCTTCAAACATTTTTCAAGCAAAACCTAGAATCCAACCACAAATGAATTATTAGAGTCTTCATGTGACACATTATAACAATTTATTGAAGTCATGTTCTGCCAAAGATCTCATAAAGTAACCTATTCTAACATTTTTCAAGCAAACCTAGGAACTAACCACAAATGGAATAATTAGAGTCTTCATGTGACACATTATAAAATTTATTGAAGTCATGTTCTGCCAAAGATCCATAAAGTAACCTATTCAAACATTTTTCAAGCAAACCTAGAATCCAACCACAAATGGAATAATTAGAGTCTTCATGTGACACATTACAATAATTTATTGAAGTCATGTTTTGCCAAAGATCTCATAAAGCAACTTCTATTCAAACATTTTTCAAGCAAACCTAGGAATCCAACCACAAATGGAATAATTAGAGTCTTCATGTGACACATTATAATAATTTATTGAAGTCATGCCCTGCCAAAGATCTCATAAAGTAACCTGATCAACATTTTTCAAGCAACCTAGGAATCCCAACCACAAATGGAATTATTAGAGTCTTCATGTGACAGCATTATAATAATTTATTGAAGTCATGTTCTGCCAAAGATCTCATAAAGTAACCTATTCTAACATTTTTCAAGCAAACTCAGGAATCCAACCCCACAAATGGAATTAGAGTCTTCATGTGACACATTATAATAATTTATTGAAGTCATGTTCTGCCAAAGATCTCATAAAGTAACCTATTCTAACATTTTTCAAGCAAACCTAGGAATCCAACCACAAATGGAATTATTAGAGTCTTCATGTGACACATTATAATAATTTATTGGTGTCATGTTCTGCCAAAGATCTCATAAAGTAACCTATTCTAACATTTTTCAAGCAAACCTAGGAATCCAACCACAAATGGAATTATTAGAGTCTTCATGTGACACATTATAATAATTTATTGAAGCCATGTTCTGCCAAAGATTCATAAAGTAACCTATTCAAACATTTTTCAAGCAAACCTAGGAATCCAACCACAAATGGAATAATTAGAGTTCTGTGACACATTATAATAATTTACTAAGCCATGTTCTACAAAGATCTCATAAAGTAACCTATTCTAACATTTTTCAAGCAAACCTAGGAATCAAACCACAAATGGAATTATTAGAGTCTTCATGTGACACATTATAATAATTATTGAAGTCATGTTCTGCCAAAGATCTCATAAAGTAACCTATTCTAACATTTTTCAAGCAAACCTAGGAATCCAACCACAAATGGAATTATTAGAGTCTTCTATGTGACACATTATAATAATTTATTGAAGTCATGTTCTGCCAAAGATCTCATAAAGTAACCTATTCAAACATTTTCAAGCAAACCTAGGAATCCAACCACAAATGGAATAATTAGAGTCTTCATGTGACACATTATAATAATTTATTGGAAGCCATGTTCTGCCAAAGATCTCATAAAGTAACCTATTCTAACATTTTTCAAGCAAACCTAGGAATCCAACCACAAATGGAATTATTAGAGTCTTCATGTGACACATTATAATAATTTATTGAAGTCATGTTCTGCCAAAGATCTCATAAAGTAACCTATTCTAACATTTTTCAAGCAAACCTAGGAATCCAACCACAAATGGAATTATTAGAGTCTTCATGTGACACATTATAATAATTTATTGAAGCTGTTGTTCTGCCAAAGATCTCATAAAGTAACCTATTCAAACATTTTTCAAGCAAACCTAGGAATCCAACCACAAATGGAATAATTAGAGTCTTCATGTGACACATTATAATAATTTATTGAAGTCATGTTCTGCCAAAGATCTCATAAAGTAACCTATTCTAACATTTTTCCAAGCAAACCTAGGAATCCAACCACAAATGGAATTATTAGAGTCTTCATGTGATACATTATAATAATTTATTGTACAAGTCATGTTCTGCCAAAGATCTCACAAAGTAACCTATTCAAACATTTTTCAAGCAAACCTAGGAATCCAACCAAGGCCAAATGGAATAATTAGAGTCTTCATGATTACATTATAACAATTTATTGAAGTCATGTTCTGCCAAAGATCTCATAAAGTAACCTATTCTAACATTAAGCAAACCTAGGAATCAAACCACAAATGGAATTATTAGAGTCTTCATGTGTGACACATTATAACAATTTATTGAAGTCATGTCTCTGGCCAAAGATCTCATAAAGTAACCTATTCAAACATTTTCAAGCAAACCTAGGAATCCAACCACAAATGGAATAATTAGAGTCTTCATGTGACACATTATAATAATTTATTGAAGTCATGTTCTAAGCAAGATCTCATAAAGTAACCTATTCTAACATTTTTCAAGCAAACCTAGGAATCCAACCACAAATGGAATTATTGGAGTCTTCATGTGACACATTATAATTTATTGTGTCATGTTCTGCCAAAGACTTACAAAGTAACCTATCTTCAACATTTTTCAAGCAAACCTAGGAATCCAACCACAAATGGAATTATTAGAGCTCTATGACACATTATAATAATTTATTGAAGTCAATGCACAAAGATCCTACAAAGTAACCTATTCAAACATTTTTCAAGCAAACTCTTAAGAATCCAACCACAAATGGAATTAATTAATAGAGTTCTATGTATGCATTATAATAATTTATTGAAGTCATGTTCTGCCAAAGATTCAAAGTAACCTATTCTAACATTTTTCACAAACTCTAGGAATCCAACCACAAATGGAATTATTAGAGTTCTGTGTGACACACATTATAATAATTTATTGAAGTCATATCTGGCCAAAGATCTCATAAAGTAACCCATTCAAACATTTTTCAAGCAAACCTAGGAATCCAAACCACAAATGGAATACCAGAGTCTTCATGTGACACATTATAATAATTTATTGAAGCCATGTTCTGCCAAAGATCTCATAAAGTAACCTATTCTAACATTTTTCTGCCAAACTCTAGGAATCCAATCACAATGGAATTATTAGAGTCTTCATGTGACACATTATAATAATTTATTGAAGTCATGTTCTGCCAAAGATCTCATAAAGTGAAACTATTCTCTAACATTTTTCAAGTAAATCTAATCCAACCACAAATGGAATTATTAGAGTCTTCATGTGACACATTATAATAATTTATTGAAGTCATGTTCTGCCAAAGATCTCATAAAGTAACCTATTCTAACATTTTTCAAGCAAACCTAGGAATCCAACCACAAATGGAATTATTAGAGTCTTCATGTGACACATTATAATAATTTGCTGAAGTCACGTTCTGCCAAAGATCTCATAAAGCAACCTATTCAAACATTTTTCTGGCAAACCTAGGAATCCAACCACAAATGGAATAATTAGAGTCTTCATGTGACACATTATACTAATTTATTGAAGTCATGTTCTGCCAAAGATCTCATAAAGTAACCTATTCTAACATTTTTCAAGCAAACCTAGGAATCCAACCACAAAATGGAATTATTAAGAGTCTTCATGACATATTATAATAATTTAATAGTCATGTTCTGCCAAAGATCTCATAAAGTAACCTATTCTAACATTTTCAAGCAACCTAGGAATCCAACCACAAATGGAATTATTAGAGTTCTATGACACATTATAATAATTGCTTTAGTCATGTTCTGCCAAAGATCTCATAAAGTAACCTATTCTAACATTTTTCAAGCAAACCTAGGAATCCAACCACAAATGGAATTATTAGAGTCTTCATGTGACACATTATAATAATTTATTGTGTCATGTTCTGCCAAAGATCTCATAAAGTAACCTATTCTAACATTTTCTAAGCAAACCTAGGAATCCAACCACAAATGGAATTATTAGAGTCTTCATGTGACACATTATAATAATTTATTGAAGTCATGTTCTGCCAAAGATCTCTACAAAGTAACCTATTCTAACATTTTTCAAGCAAACCTAGAATCCAACCACAAATGGAATTATTATATTCTGGTAAGACACATTATAACAATTTATTGAAGTCATGTTCTGCCAAAGATCTCATAAAGTAACCTATTCAAACATTTTTCTGCCAAAACCTAGGAATCCAATCATTAAAAATGGAATTATTAGAGTCTTCATGTGACACATTATAATAATTTATTGAAGTCAGTGTTCTGCCAAAGATCTCATAAAGTAACCTATTCTAACATTTTTCAAGCAAACCCAGGAATCCAAACTACAAATGGAATTATTAGAGTTCCTCATGTGATGACATTATAATAATTTATTGAAGTTACACTGCCAAAGATCTCATAAAGTAACTCTATTCAAAACATTTTTCAAGCAAACCTAGGAATCCAACCACAAATGGAATTATTAGAGTCTTCATGTGACACATTATAATAATTTATTGAAGTCATGTTCTGCCAAAGATCTGCTAAAGTAACTCATTCTAACATTTTTCAAAGCAAACCTAGGAATCCAACCACAAATGGAATTATTAGAGTCTTCATGTGACACATTATAATAATTCTGATTAAGTCATGTTCTGCCAAACTGATGAAGTAATCCATTTTAACATTTTTCAAGCAAACCAGGAATCCAACCACACAAATGGAATTATTAGAGTCTTCATGTGACACATTATAATAATTACGAAGTCATGTTCTGCCAAAGATCTCATAAAGTAACCTATTCTAACATTTTTTCAAGCAAACCTAGGAACTAACCAATAAATGGAATTATTAGAGTCTTCATGTGACACATTATAATAATTTATTGAAGTCATGTTCTGTCAAAGATCTCATAAAGTAACCTATTCTAACATTTTTCACAAACCTAGGAATCCAACCACAAATGGAACACAGAGTCTTCATGTGACACATTATAATAATTTATTGAAGTCATGTTCTGCCAAAGATTCTATAAAGTAACCTATTCAAACATTTTCTCAGTTGCAACCTAGGAATCCAACCACAAATGGAATTATTAGAGTCTTCATGTGACACATTATAATAATTTATTGAAGTCATTAAACTACTAAAGATCTCATAAAAGTAACCCATTCAAACATTTTTCAAGCAAACCTAGGAATCCAACCACAAATGGAATTATTAGAGCTTTCATGTGACACATTATAATAATTTATTGAAGTCATGTTCTGCCAAAGATCTCATAAAGTAACCTATTCAAACATTTTTCAAGCAAACCTAGGAATCCAACCACAATGGAATTATTAGAGTCTTTATGTGATACATTATAATAATTTATTGAAGTCATGTTCTGCCAAAGATCTCATAAAGTAACCTATTCTAACATTTTTCAAGCAAACCTAGGAATCCAACCACAAATGGAATTATTAGAGTCTTCATGTGACACATTATAATAATTTATTGAAGTCATGTTCTGCCAAAGATCTCATAAAGTAACCTATTCAAACACTTTTCAAGCAAACCTAGGAATCCAACCACAAATGGAATTATTTAGGAAAGTCTTCATGTGACACATTATAATAATTTATTGAAGTCATGTTCTGCCAAAGATCTCATAGCAACTTATTCAAACATTTTTCAAGTAAACCTAGGAATCCAACCACAAATGGAATTATTAGAGTCTTCATGTGACACATTATAATAATTTATTGAAGTCATGTTCTGCCAAAGATCTCATAACCTATTCTAACATTTTTCAAGCAAACCTAGGAATCCAACCACAAATGGAATTTCATAGAGTCTTCATGTGACACATTATAATAATTTATTGAAGTCATAATGCCAAAGATCTCATAAAGTTATAACCTATTCTAACATTTTTCAAGCAACCAGAATCCAACCACAAATGAATTAGAGTCTTCATGTGACACATTATAATAATTATTGAAGTCATGTTCTGCCAAAGATCTCATAAAGTAACCTATTCTAACATTTTCAAGCAAACCTAGGAATCCAACCACAAATGGAATTATTAGAGTCTTCATGTGACACATTATAAATAATTGGAAGTCATGTTCTGCCAAAGATCTCATAAAGTAACCTATTCTATCATTTTTTCAAGCAAACCTAGGAATCCAACCAAATGGAATTATTAGAGTCTTCATGTAGATAATATTGCAATAATTTATTGAAGTCATGTTCTGCCAAAGATCTCAGTAAAGTAACCTATTCAAACATTTTTCTGCCAAACTAGGAATCCAACCACAAATGGAATTATTAGAGTCTTCATGTGACACATTATAATAATTTATTGAAGTCATGTTCTGCCAAAGATCTCACAAAGTAACCTATTCTAACATTTTTCAAGCAAACCTAGGAATCCAACCACAAATGGAATTATTAGAGTCTTCTATGTGACACATTATAATAATTTATTGAAGTCATACCTACAAAGATCTCATAAAGTAACCTATTCAAACATTTTTCAAGCCAAACTCAGGAATCCAACCACAAAATGGAATTATTAGAGTCTTCATGTGACACATTATAATAATTTATTGGAAGTCATAACGCCCTACCAAAGATCTCATAAAGTAACCTATTCTAACATTTTTCACAAGCAAACCTAGGAATCCAACCAATAAGCCAATTATTAGGAGTCTTCATGTGACACATTATAATAATTTATTGAAGTCATGTTCTGCCAAAGATCTCATAAAAGCAAATCTATTCAAACATTTTTCAAGCAAACCTGGAGGAATCCAACCACACAAAATGAATTATTAGCCTTCATGTGACACATTATAATAATTTATTGAAGTCATGTTCTGCCAAAGATCTCATAAAGTAACCTATTCAAACATTTTCAAGCAAACCTAGGAATCCAACCACAAATGGAATTATTAGAGTCTTCATGTGACACATTATAATAATTTATTGAAGTCATGTTCTGCCAAAGATCTCATAAAGTAACCTTATTCAAACATTTTTCAAGCAACCTAGGAATCCAACCACAAATGGAATTATTAGAGTCTTCATGTGACACATTATAACAATTTAATGAAGTCATGTTCTGCCAAAGATCTCATAAAGTAACCTATTCTAACATTTTTCAAGCAAACCTAGGAATCCAACCACAAATGGAATTAGAGTCTTCATGTGTGACACATTATAATACCCTATTGAAGTCATGTTCTGCCAAAGATCTCATAAAGGTCCTGTCTCTAACATTTTTCAAGCAAACCTAGGAATCCAACCACAAATGGAATTATTAGAGTCTTCATGTGACACATTATAATAATTTATTGAAGTCATGTTCTGCCAAAGATCCACAGTAAAGTAACCCATTCAAACATTTTTCAAGCAAACCTAGGAATCCAACCACAAATGGAATTATTAGAGTCTTCATGTGACACATTGAGACACTATTGAAGTCATGTTCTGCCAAAGATCTCATAAAGTAAACTTCATTCAAAACATTTTTCAAGCAAACCTAGGAATCCAAACTTACAAATGGAATTATTAGATTTTCGTGACACATTATAATAATTTATTGAAGTCATGTTCTGCCAAACATCTCATAAAAGTAACCTATTCTAACATTTTTCAAAGCAAACCTAGGAATCCAACCACAAATGGAATTATTAGAGTCTTCATGTGACATTTATATCAATTTATTGAAGTCATGTTCTGCCAAAGATCTCATAAAGGTCTATTCAAACATTTTTCAAGCAAACCTTAGGAATCCAACCACAAATGGAATTATTAGAGTCTTCTATGTGACACATTATAATAATTTTATTGAAGTCATGTTCTGCCAAAGATCTCATAAAGTAACCTATTCTAACATTTTTCAAGCAAACCTAGAATCCAACCACAAATGGAATTATTAGAGTCTTCATGTGACACATTATAATAATTTTATTGAAGTCATGTTCTGCCAAAGATCTCATAAAGTAAACTCTATTCAAACATTTTTCAAGCAAACCTAGAATCCAACCACAAATGGAATTATTAGAGTCTTCATGTGACACATTATAATAATTTATTTAATATGTTCTGCCAAGATCTCATAAAGTAACCTATTCAAACATTTTTTCACAAACCTAGGAATCCAACCACAAATGGAATGTATTAGAGTCTTCATGTGACACATTATAATAATTTATTGAAGTCATGTTCTGCCAAAGATCTCATAAAGTAACCTATTCAAACATTTTTCAAGCAAACCTAGGAATCCAACCACAAATGGAATTATTAGAGTCTTCTATGTGACACATTATAATAATTTATTGAAGTCATGTTCTGCCAAAGATCTCATAAAGTAAACTTATTCAAACATTTTTCAAGCAAACCTAGGAATCCAACCACAAATGGAATACTAGAGTCTTCAGTATACATTTAGTAATAATTTATTGAAGTCATGTTCACAAGATCTCATAAAGTAACCTATTCAAACATTTTTCAAGCAAACCTAGGAATCCAACCACAAATGGAATTATTAGAGTCTTCATGTGACACATTATAATAATTTATTGAAGTCATGCTCCATAAAAGATCTCATAAAGTAACCTATTCAAACATTTTCACAAAACCTGGAAACCAAACTGTAAATGGAATTATTAGAGTCTTCATGTGATACATTATAATACCATTGAAGTCATGTTCTGCCAAAGATCTCATAAAGTAACCTATTCAAACATTTTTCAAGCAACCTAGAATCCAACCACAAATGGAATTATTAGAGTCTTCATGTGACACATTATAATAATTTATTGAAGTCATGTTCTGCCAAAGACCTTGGCAAAGTAACCTATTCTAACATTTTTCAAGCAAACTCTTAGAATCCAACCACAAATGGAATTATTAGAGTCTTCATGTGACACATGAATAATTTACGTAAGCCAGTGTTCTGCCAAAGATCTCAAAAATTTATTCAAACATTTTTCAAGCAAACCTAGGAATCCAACCACAAATGGAATATTAGAGTCTTCATGTGACACATTACAATAATTATTGAAGTCATGTCTCAGCTAAAGATCCTCAGCAAGTAACCTATTCTAACATTTTTCAAGCAACCTAGGAATCCAACCACAAATGGAATATTAGAGTCTTCATGTGACACATTATAATAATTTCATTGAAGCTCAAGTGTTTCGCCAAAGATCTCATAAAGTAACCTATTCTAACATTTTCACAACCAGAATCCAACCACAAATGGAATTATTAGAGTCTTCATGTGACACATTATAATACTATTGAAGTCATGTTCTGCCAAAGATCTCATAAAGTAACCTATTCAACATTTTTCAAGCAAACCTAGGAATCCAACCACAAATGGAATTATTAGAGTCTTCATGACACATTATAATAATTTATTGAAGTCATGTTCTGCTAAAAGACCCTATTAAAGTAACCTATTCTAACATTTTTCAAGCAAACTAAAATCCTAAAACCAAATGGAATTATTAGAGTCTTCATGTGACACATTATAATAATTTATTGAAGTCATGTTCTGCCAAAGATCCTATAAAGTAAATCATTCTAATATTTTGCCAAACCTAGGAATCCAACCACAAATGGAATTATTAGAGTCTTCATGTGTGACACATTATAATAATTTATTTGTCATGTCTCCAAGCGCATCCCCATAAAGTAAACTATTCTAACATTTTTCATAAACCTAGGAATCCAACCACAATGGAATTATTAGAGTCTTCATGTGACACATTATATAACTTATTGAAGTCATGTTCTGCCAAAGATCTCATAAAGTAACCTATTCTAACATTATACAAACCTAGGAATCCAACCAATAAATGGAATTATTAGAGTCTTCATGTGACACATTATAACACTGGTTGAAGTCATGTTTGCCAAAGATCTCATAAAGTAACCTATTCAAACATTTTTCAAGCAACCAGAATCCAACCACAAATGGAATTATTAGAGTCTTCATGTGACACATTATGAATAATTTATTGAAGTCATGTTCTGCCAAAGATCTCATAAAGTAACCTATTCAAACATTTTTCAAGCAAACCTAGGAATCCAACCCACAAATGGAATTATTAGAGTCTTCATGTGACACATTATAATAATTTATTGAAGTCATGCCCTGCCAAAGATCTCAGTACACCTATTCTAACATTTCTGCCAAACTAGGAATCCAACCACAAATGGAATTATTAGAGTCTCATGTGACACATTATAACAATTTATTTGAAGTCATGCTCCGTCAAAGATCTCATAAAGCAACCTATTCTAACATTTTTCAAGCAAACCTAGGAATCCAACCACAAAATGGAATTGTTAAGTCTTCATGTATAACATTATACAATTTATTGAAGCCATGTTCTGCCAGAAGATCTCATAAGAAGAAATCTATCTGAACATTTTTCAAGCAAAGTCTTTAGGAACGCACCACAAATGAAATTATTAGAGTCTCATGTGTCACATTACAACAATTTATTGAAAATACAGTCATGGCCATGTGACCAGCACCTATTTCAACATTTTCAAACAACCTAGGAATCTCAACCACAAATGCAATTATGAGTCTTCATGTGACACATTATAGACACTGACAGTCATGTTCTGCCAAAGATCTCATGAAAGTAACCTATTCAAACATTTTCAAGCAAACCTAGGAATCCAACCAATAAAATGAATGGTTGAGTCTTCATGTGACACATTATAATAATTTATTGTGTCATGTTCTTACAAAGATCTCATAAAGTAACCTATTCTAACATTTTTCTGCCAAACCTAGGAATCAAACCACAAATGGAATTATTAGAGTCTTCATGTGACACATTATAATAATTTATTGAAGTCATAATTCTGCCAAAGATCTCATAAAGTAAATCCCATTCAAACATTTTTCACAAAACCTTAGAACTAATCACAAATGGAAATTATTGAGTCTTCATGTGACACATTATAATAATTTATTGAAGTCATGTTTGCCAAAGATCTCATAAAGTAACCTATTCTAACATTTTTCAAGCAAACCTAGGAATCCAACCACAAATGGAATTATTAGAGTCTTCATGTGATACATTATAATAATTTATTGAAGTTGAGAAGTTCTGCCAAAGATCCTTACAAAGTAATTCCATTCTAACATTTTTCACAAATCCTAGGAATCCAACCACAAATGGAATTATTAGAGTCTTCATGGGACACATTATAATACCTTGCTGAAAGTCATGTTCTGCCAAAGATTCATAAAGTAACCTATTTCAACATTTTTCAAGCAAACTCTAGGAATCCAACCACAATGGAATTATTAGAGTCTTCATGTGACACATTATAACAATTTATTGAAGTCATGCCCCTGCCAAAGACTTCATAAAGTAACCTATTCAAACATTTTCAAGCAAACCTAGGAATCCCACCCACAAATGAATTGCTTTAGAGTCTTCATGTGACATATTTATAATAATTTATTGTCAAGTTCTGCCGTGGATCTCATAAAGTAACCTATTCAACATTTTTCACAAACCTAGGAATCCAACCACAAATGGAATGACAGAGTCTTCATGTGACACATTATACTTAATTTATTGAAGTCATGTTCTGCCAAAGATCCATAAAGTAACCTATTCAAACATTTTTCAAGCAACCTAGGAATCCAACTACAAAATGGAATTATTTAGAGTCTTCATGTGACACATTATAATAATTTATTGAAGTCATGTTCTGCCAAAGATTCCATAAAGTAACCTATTCAAACATTTTTCAAGCAAACCTAGGAATCCAACCACAAATGGAATTATTATAGTCTCTCATGTGACACATTATAATAATTTATTGAAGTCATAAATGCCGTGATCCTTAAGTAGTAAGCAAATCTATTCAAACATTTTTCAAGCAAACCTAGAATCCAACCACAAATGGAATTATTAGAGTCTCTATGACACATTATAATTAATTATTGAAGTCATGTTCTGCCAAAGATCTCATAAAGTAACCTATTCAAACATTTTTCAAGCAAACCTAGAATCCAACCACAAATGGAATTATTAGAGTCTTCATGTGACACATTATAATAATTTATTGAAGTCATGTTCTGCCAAAGATCTCTACAAAGTAACCTATTCAAACATTTTTCAAGCAAACTGGAATCCAACCACAAATGGAATTATTAGAGTCTTCATGGAGCATTATAATAATTTATTGAAGTCATGTTCTGCCAAAGATCTCACAAAGTAACCTATTCTAACATTTTTCAAGCAAACCTAGGAATCCAACCACAAAATGGAATTATTAGAGTCTTCATGTGATACATGAAATAATTCTATTGAAGCTGTTCTGCCAAAGATCTCATGTAACCTATTCAAACATTTTTCAAGCAAACCTAGGAATCCAACCACAAATGGAATTATTAGAGTCTTCATGTGACACATTATAATAATTTATTGAAGTCATGTTCTGCCAAAGATCTCATAAAGTAACCTATTCAAACATTTTTCAAGCAAACCTAGGAATCCAACCACAAATGGAATTATTAGAGTCTTCATGTGACACATTATAATAATTTACGAAGTCATGTTCTGCCAAAGATCTCATAAAGTAACCATTCTAACATTTTTCAAGCAAAACTAGAATCCAACCACAAATGGAATTATTAGAGTCTTCATGTGACACATTATAATAATTTATTGAAGTCATGTTCTGCCAAAGATCTCATAAAGTAACCTATTCAAACATTTTTCAAGCAAACCTAGGAATCCAACCACAAATGGAATTATTAGAGTCTTCATGTGACACATTATAATAATTTATTGAAGTCATGTTCTGCCAAAGATCTCAAAGTAACCTATTCAAACATTTTTTCAAGCAAACCTAGGAATCCAACCACAAAAGGAATTATTAGAGTCTTCATGTGACACATTATAATAATTTATTGAAGTCATGTTCTGCCAAAGATCTCATAAAGTAACCTATTCTAACATTTTTCAAGCAAACCTAGGAATCCAACCACAAATGGAATTATTAGAGTCTTCATGTGACACATTATAATAATTTATTGAAGTCATGTTCTGCCAAAGATCTCATAAAGTAACCTATTCAAACATTTTTCAAGCAAACCTAGGAATCCAACCACAAATGGAATTATTAGAGTTCCTCTGTGTGACACATTATAATAATTTATTGAAGTCATGTTCTGCCAAAGATCTCATAAAGTAACCTATTCAAACATTTTTCAAGCAAACCCTAGGAATCCAACCACAAATGGAATTATTAGAGTCTTCATGTGACACATTATTATAAT
>JBBBDQ010008689.1:0-22506 GCA_037127315.1 Ascarosepion bandense
TGTCTCATCAATAATTGCGTGTAATGTACTCTGTGTAATCGACTGTATGATGTGCATTGTGTCATCAATAATTATGTATAATGCATTGTGTAATCGACTGTATGATGTACTGTGTCATCAATAATTATGTGTAATGTACTGTGTAATCGACTGTGCATGTACCTGTGTCATCAATAATTATGTGTAATGTACTGTGTAATCGACTGTATGATGCACTATTGTGTCATCAATAATTATGTACGTACTGTGTAATCGACTGTATGATGTACTGTGTCATCAATAATTATGTGTAATGTACTGTGTAACTGACTGTATGATGTACCAGGTCATCAATACTGTGTAATGCACTGTGTAATCGACTGTATGATGTACTGTCTCATCAATATCTATGTAATGTACTGTAATCGACTGTATGATGTACTGTGTCATCAATAATTATGTATAATGTACTGTGTAATCGACTGTATGATGTACTGTGTCATCAATAATTATGTGTAAAGTGTAATGTGTAATCGACTGTATGATGTACAGTATCATCAATAATTATGTATAATGTACTGTGTAATCGACTGTATGATGTACTGTGTCATCAATAATTATGTGTAATGTACTGTGTAATCGACTGTATATACCATCATCAATAATTATGTATAATGTACTGTGTAATCGACTGTATGATGTACTGTATCATCAATAATTATGTGTAATGTACTGTGTAATCGACTACATGATGTACTGTGTCATCAATAATTATGTGTAATGTACTGTGTAATCGACTGTATGATGTACTGTGTCATCAATAATTATGTGTAATGTACTGTGTAATCGACTGTATGATGTACTGTGTCATCAATAATTATGTACGTGTACTGTGTAATCGACTGTATGATGTACTGTGTCATCAATAATTATGTGTAATGTACTGTGTAATCGACTGTATGATGTACTGTGTCATCAATAATTATGTGTACGTAATTGTGTAACCAATGACTGTATGATGTACTGTGTCATCAATAATTATGTGTAATGTACTGTGTAATCGACTGCATGATGTACTGTATCATCAATAATTATGTGTACGTACTGTATAATCGATCAGTATGATGTACTGTATCATCAATAATTATGTAATAAAATTGTGATCAATTGTATGATGTACTGTGTCATCGACAATTATGCAATGTACTGTGTAATCGACTGTATGATGTACTGTATCATCAATAATTATGTGTAATGTACTGTGTAATCGACTGTATGATGTACTGCATCATCAATAATTATGTGTAATGTACTGTGTAATCGACTGTATGATGTACTGCGGCCATCAATAATTATGTGTAATGTACTGTGTAATCGACTGTATGATGTACTGTGTCATCAATAATTAGTGTACATAATGTACTGTGTAATCGACTGTATGATGTGTACTGTGTCATCAATAATTATGTAATGTACTGTGTAATCGACTGTATGATGTACTGTGTCATCAATAATTATGTGTAATGTACTGTGTAATCGACTGCATGATGTACTGTGTCATCAATAATTATGTGTAATGTACTGTGTAATCGACTGTATGATGTACTGTGTCATCAATAATTATGTGTAATGTACTGTGTAATCGACTGTATGATGTACTGTCTCATCAATAATTATGTGTAATGTACTGTGTAATCGACTGTATGATGTGACAGTCATCAATAATTATGTATAATGTACTGTGTAATCGACTGCATGATGTACCGTGTCATCAATATCATGCAATGTACTGTGTAAATCGACTGTATGATGTACTGTGTCATCAATAATTATGTGTAATGTACTGTGTAATCGACTGTATGATGTACTGTGTCATCAATAATTATGTATAATGTACTGTGTAATCGACTGTATGATGAAAATTGTAAAATTTACTCAATAATTATGTGTAATGTACTGTGTAATCGACTGTATGATGTACTGTATCATCAATAATTATGTGTAATGTACTGTGTAATCGACTGTATGATGTACTGTGTCATCAATAATTATGTGTAATGTACTGTGTAATCGACTGTATGATGTACTGTGTCATCAATAATTATGTGTAATGTACTGTGTAATCGACTGTATGATGTACTGTGTCATCAATAATTATGTATAATGTAATTTATGTGTAATCGACTGTATGATGTACTGTATCATCAATAATTATGTGTAATGTACTGTGTAATCGTATGATGTACTGTATCATCAATAATTGCGTGTAATGTACTGTGTAATCGACTGTATGATGTACTGTATTAACAATAATTATGTGTAATGTACTGTGTATCGACTGTATGATGTACTGTGTCATCAATAATTATGTGTAATGTACTGTGTAATCGACTGTATGATGTACCAGTCATCAATAATTATGTATAATGTACTGTGTAATCGACTGTATGATGTACTGTGTCATCAATAATTATGTGTACGTACTGTGTAATTCATTCTGTATGATGTACTGTGTCATCAATAATTATGTAATGTACTGTGTAATCGACTGTATGGATGTGTCGTGTCATCAATAAATTATGTATAATGTACTGTGTAATCGACTGTATGATGTACTGTGTCATCAATAATTATGTAATAAATTTGTAATCGACTTACGATGTACTGTGTCATCAATAATTATGTGTAATGTACTGTGTAATCGACTGTATGATGTACTGTGTCATCAATAATTATGTATAATGTAATTGTGTAATCGACTGTATGATGTACTGTGTCATCAATAATTATGTGTAATGTACTGTGTAATCGACTGTATGATGTACTGTGTCATCAATAATTATGTATAATGTACTGTGTAATCGACTGTATGATGTACTGTGTCATCAATAATTATGTAATGTACGTAATCGACTGTATGATGTAATTGTGTCATCAATAATTATGTGTAATGTACTGTATAATCGACTGTATGATGTACTGTGTCATCAATAATTATGTATAATGTACTGTGTAATCGACTGTAATATGCATTGCATGATCAATAATTATGTGTAATGTACTGTGTAATCGACTGTATGATGTACTGTAATACCAATAATTATGTATAATGTACTGTGTAATCGACTGTATGATGTACTGTGTCATCAATAATGGTGTAACGCAATGTAATCGACTGTATGATGTAACGTCATCAATAATTGCGTGCGTCGTACTGTGTAATCGATCCCACACGTACTGTGTCATCAATAATTAGTGTATAATGTAATGTAATCGACTGTATGATGTAACGGTGTCATCAATAATTATGTAATGTACTGTAATGACTGCATGATGTACTGTCTCATCAATAATTATATGTAATGTACTGTGTAATCGACTGTATGATGTACTGTGTCATCAATAATTATGTATAATGTACTGTGTAACGACTCGTAAGATGTACTGTGTCATCAATAATTATGTATAATGTACTGTGTAATCGACTGTATGATGTACTGTGTCATCAATAATTATGTGTAATGTACTGTAAAATTGACTGTATGATGTACTGTGTCATCAATAATTATGTGTAATGTACTGTGTAATCGACTGTATGATGTACTGTGTCATCATAATAATTATGTGTAATGTACTGTGTAATCGACTGTATGATGTACTGTGTCATCAATAATTATGTATAATGTACTGTGTAATCGACTGTAGCGATGCACGTGTCATCAATACCAGTGTGTAATGTACTGTAATCGACTGTATGATGTACTGTGTCATCAATACCGTATACCGTACTGCAATCGACTGTATGATGTACTGTGTCATCAATAATTATGTGTAATGTACTGTGTAATCGACTGTATGATGTACTGTGTCATCAATAATTATGCATACTGTGTAATCGACTGTATGATGTACTGCATTACCGCCAATTACGTGTACTGTAATCGACTGTATGATGTACTGTGTCATCAATAATTATGTAATGTACTGTGTAATTCACCATCAGGTTGATGTAACGTCATCAATACTCAGGTAATTGTACCGTGTAATCGACTGTATGATGTACTGTTCACTCATAATTATGTGTAATGTACTGTGTAATCGACTGTATGATGTACTGTAACAGAATAATAATTATGTATAATGTACTGTGTAATCACCCATGATGTACCGTGTCATCAATAATTACAGTAATGTACTGTGTAATCGACTGTATGATGTACTGTGTCATCAATAATTATGTGTAATGTACTGTGTAATCGACTGTATGATGTACTGTGTCATCAATAATTATGTATGTCGTACTGTGTAATCGACTGTATGATGTACTGTGTCACCAATAATTATGTGTAATGTACTGTGTAATCGACTGAAGATGTACTAAAATAATGAATAATTATGTGTACGTACTGTGTAATCGACTGTATGATGTACTGTGTCATCAATAATTATGTATAATGTACTGTGTAATCGACTGTATGATGTACTGTGTCATCAATAATTATAAATGTGTACTGTGTAATCGACTGTATGGTGTACTGTGTCATCAATAATTACAAGTAATGTACTGTGTAATCGACTGTATGATGTACTGTGTCGTCAATAATTATGTGTAATGTACTGTGTAATCGACTGTATGATGTACTGTGTCATCAATAATTATGTGTAATGTACTGTGTAATCGACTGTATGATGTACTGTGTCATCAATAATTATGTATAATGTACTGTGTAATCGACCGTATGATGTACTGTGTCATCAATAATTATGTGTAATGTACTGTGTAATCGACTGTATGGATGTACTGTGTCATCAATAATTATGTGTAATGTACTGTGTAATCGACCTACATAAATACCCATCAATAATTATGTGTAATGTACTGTGTAATCGACTGTATGATGTACTGTGTCATCAATACTATGTATAATGTACTGTGTAATCGACTGTATGATGTACTGTGTCATCAATAATTATGTGTAATGTACTGTGTAATCAACTGTATGATGTACCGTGTCATCAATAATTATGTATAATGTACTGTGTAATCGACTGTATGATGTACTGTGTCATCAATAATTATGTAATGTACTGTGTAATCGACTGTATGATGTACTGTGTCATCAATATACCAGTGTATAATGTACTGTGTAATCGACTGTATGATGTACTGTGTCATCAATAATTATGTGTAATGTACTGTGTAATCGACTGTATGATGTACTGTGTCATCAATACTCCAGGTAATGTACTGTGTAATCGACTGTATGATGTACTGTGTCATCAATAATTATGTATAATGTAATGCATATAATCGACTGTATGATGTACTGTATCATCAATAATTAAGGTATAATGTACTGTGTAATCGACTGTATGATGTACTGTATCATCAATAATTATGTGTAATGTACTGTGTAATCGACTGTATGATGTACTGTATCATCAATAATTATGTGTAATGTACTGTAATCGACTGTATGATGTACTGTGTCATCAATAATTATGTGTAATGTACTGTGTAATCGACTGTATGATGTACTGTGTCATCAATAATTATGTGTAATGTACTGTGTAATCGACTGTATGATGTACTGTGTCATCAATAATTATGTATAATGTACTGTGTAATTGACCGGCATGTACTGTATCATCAATAATTATGTAATGTACTGTGTAATCGACTGTATGATGTACTGTCTCATCACATTCATAGTCGTACGTAATCGACTGTATGATGTACTGTGTCATCAATAATTATAGCAATGTACTGTGTAATCGACTGTATGATGTACTGTGTCATCAATAATTATATATCGCACGTAATCGACTGTATGATGTACTGTGTCATCAATAATTATGTGTGAATAACGTGTAATCGACTGTATGATGTACCGTGTCATCAATAATTATGTATAATGTACTGTGTAATCGACTGTATGATGTACTGTCTCATCAATAATTATGTGTACGTACTGTGTAATCGACTGTATGATGTACTGTGTCAATACAATTATGTATAACAAAATGTGTAATCGACTGTATGATGTACTGTGTCATCAATAATTATGTGTAATGTACTGTGTAATCGACTGTATGATGTACTGTGTCATCAATAATTATGTGTAATGTACTATGTAATCAGACTGTATGATGTACTGTTCCACTAACACTGTACGTACTGTGTAATCGACTGTATGATGTACTGTCTCATCAATAATTATGTACGTACTGTGTAACTGGACGGTATGATGTACTGTGTCATCAATAATTATGTATAATGTACTGTAATCGACTGTATGATGTACTGTGTCATCAATAATTATGTGTAATGTACTGTGTAATCGACTGTATGATGTACTGTCTCATCAATAATTATGTGTAATGTACTGTGTAATCGACTGTATGATGTACTGTCTCATCATTAATTATGTGTAATGTACTGTGTAATCGACTGTATGATGTACTGTGTCATCAATAATTATGTATAATGTACTGTGTAATCGACTGTATGATGTACTGTGTCATCAATAATTATGTGTAATGTACTGTGTAATCGACTGTATGATGTACTGTCTCATCAATAATTATGTGTAATGTACTGTGTAATCGACTGTATGATGTACTGTCTCATCAATAATTATGTGTAATGTACTGTGTAATCGACTGTATGATGTACTGTGTCATCAATAATTATGTATAATGTACTGTGTAATCGACTGTATGATGTACTGTGTCATCAATAATTATGTGTAATGTACTGTGTAATCGACTGTATGATGTACTGTCTCATCAATAATTATGTAAGGCAATGTAATCGACTGTATGATGTACTGTGTCATCAATAATTATGTATAATGTACTGTGTAATCGACTGTATGATGTACTGTGTCATCAATAATTATGTGTAATGTACTGTGTAATCGACTGTATGATGCACTGTGTCATCAATAATTATGTGTAATGTACTGTGTAATCGACTGTATGATGTACTGTCTCATCAATAATTATGTGTGTCGTACTGTGTAATCGACTGTATGATGTACTGTGTCATCAATAATTATGTATAATGTACTGTGTAATCGACTGTATGATGTACTGTGTCATCAATAATTATGTATAATGTACTGTGTAATCGACTGTAATATGCACGTGTCATCAATAATTATGTGTAATGTACTGTAAAATCGACTGTATGATGTACTGTGTCATCAATAATTATGTATAATGTACTGTGTAATCGACTGTATGATGTACTGTGTCATATCAATAATTGTGTAATGTACTGTGTAATCGACTGTATGATGTACTGTCTCATCAATAATTATGTGTAATGTACTGTGTAATCGACTGTATGATGTACTGTAATATCAATAATTACGTATAATGTACTGTAATCGACTGTATGATGTACTGTGTCATCAATAATTATGTGTAATGTACTGTAATCGACTGTATGATGTACTGTGTCATCAATAATTATGTGTAATGTACTGTGTAATCGACTGTATGATGTACTGTAAATAATTGTAATAATTATGTAATAATAATGAATCGACTGTATGATGTACTGTGTCATCAATAATTATGTGTAATGTACTGTGTAATCGACTGTATGATGTACTGTGTCATCAATAATTATGTAATGTACTGTGTAACTGACTGTATGATGTACCAGTCATCAATAATTATGTGTAATGGCACTCGTGTAATCGACTGTGGAAGGATGTACTGTGTCATCATTATCATATAATGTACTGTGTAATCGACTGCAAGATGTGCATCAACAATAATTATGCATGTACTGTGTAATCGACTGTATGATGTACTGTGTCATCAATAATTATGTATAATGTACTGTGTAATCGACTGTATGATGTACTGTGTCATCAATAATTATGTGTAATGTACTGTGTAATCGACTGTATGATGTACTGTGTCATCAATAATTATGTATAATGTACTGTGTAATCGACTGTATGATGTACTGTCATCAATAATTATGTGTGGCTGCTACTGTGTAATCGACTGTATGATGTACTGTGTCATCAATAATTATGTAATGTACTGTGTAATCGACTGTATATGCAATGGCCATCAATAATTATGTGTAATGTACTGTGTAATCGACTGTATGATGTACTGTGTCATCAATAATTATGTATAATGTACTGTGTAATCGACTGTATGATGTACTGTGTCATCAATAATTATGTGTAATGTACTGTGTAATCGACTGTATGATGTACTGTGTCATCAATAATTATGTATAATGTACTGTGTAATCGACTGTATGATGTACTGTGTCATCAATAATTATGTGTAATGTACTGTGTAATCGACTGTATGATGTACTGCGTCATCAATAATTATGTATAATGTACTGTGTAATCGACTGTATGATGTACTGTGTCATCAATAATTATGTGTAATGTACTGTGTAATCGACTGTATGATGTACTGTAATACCATTAACAGGTAATGTTCGTGTAATCGACTGTATATACTGTCTCATCAATAATTATGTATAATGTACTGTGTAATCGACTGTATGATGTACTGTCTCATCAATAATTATGTGTAATGTACTGTGTAATCGACTGTATGATGTACGTCATCAATAACGCGTGTAATGTACTGTGTAATCGACTGTATGATGTACTGTCTCACTGTAATCAATTATGTGTAATGTACTGTGTAATCGACTGTATGATGTACTGTCTCATCAATAATTATGTATAATGTACTGTGTAATCGACTGTATGATGTACTCAGTCATCAATAATTATGTGTAATGTACTGTGTAATCGACTGTATGATGTACTGTGTCATCAATAATTATGTGCAATGTACTGTGTAATCGACTGTATGATGTACTGTGTCATCAATAATTATGTATAATGTACTGTGTAATTGACTGTATGATGTACTGTGTCATCAATAATTATGTGTAATGTACTGTGTAATCGACTGTGGCATGTACTGAAATATCAATAATTGTGTATAATGTGAATTATGTAATCTGACTGTATGATGTACTGTGTCATCAATAATTATGTAATGTACTGTGTAATCGACTGTATGATGTACTGTGTCATCAATAATTATGTAATAAATTGGTGTAATCGACTGTATGATGTAACGTCTCATCAATAATTATGTGTAATGTACTGTGTAATCGACTGTATGATGTACTGTGTCATCAATAATTATGTGTAATGTACTGTGTAATCGACTGTATGATGTACTGTGTCATCAATAATTATGTGTAATGTACTGTGTAATCGACTGTATGATGTACTGTCTCATCAATAATTAAGTGTGTAATGTACTGTGTAATCGACTGTATGATGTACTGTGTCATCAATAATTATGTGTAATGTACTGTGTAATCGACTGTATGATGTACTGTGTCATCAATAATAGTGTGTAATGTACTGTGTAATCGACTGTATGATGTACTGTGTCATCAATAATTGCGTATGTAATGTACTGTAACGGACTGTATGATGTACTGTGTCATCAATTATGTAAAATGGGCTCGTGTAATCGACTGTATGATGTACTGTGTCATCAATAATGTATTGTACTGTGTAATCGACTGTAATGATGTACTGTGTCATCAATAATTATGTGTAATGTACTGTGTAATCGACTGTATGATGTACTGTGTCATCACCATTAATTATGTATAATGTACTGTGTAATCGACTGTATGATGTACTGTGTCATCAATAATTAAGTGTAACAAATGTGTAATCGACTGTATGATGTACTGTGTCATCAATAATTATGTGTAATGTACTGTGTAATCGACTGTATGATGTACTGTGTCATCAATAATTATGTGTAATGTACTGTGTAATCGACTGTATGATGTACTGTGTCATCAATAATTATGTATAATGTACTGTGTAATCGACTGTATGATGTACTGTGTCATCAATAATTATGTGTAATGTACTGTGTAATCGATCATGATAATTGTGTCATCATTAATCATGTATAATGTACTGTGTAATCGACTGTATGATGTACTGTGTCATCAATAATTATGTAATAAAATGTAACTGACTGTATGATGTACTGTGTCATCAATAATTATGTGTAATGTACTGTGTAATCGACTGTATGGATGTACCAAATACCAATAATTATGTATAATGTACTTAATCGACTGTATGATGTCTGTGTCATCAATAATTAGTGTATAATGTACTGTGTAATCGACTGTATGATGTACTGTGTCATCAATAATTATGTGTAATGTACTGTGTAATCGACTGTATGATGTACTGTGTCATCAATAATTATGTATAATGTACTGTGTAATCGACTGTATGATGTACTGTGTCATCAATAATTATGTGTAATGTACTGTAATCGACTGTATGATGTGCACTGTATTATCAATAATTATGTGTAATGTACTGTGTAATCGACTGTATGATGTACTGTGTCATCAATAATTATGTATAATGTACTGTGTATCGACTGTATGATGTACTGTGTCATCAATAATTATGTGTAATGTAATTGTGTAATCGACTGTATGATGTACTGTGTCATCAATAATTATGTATAATGTACTGTGTAATCGACTGTATGATGTACTGTGTCATCAATAATTATGTATAATGTACTGTGTAATCGACTGTATGATGTACTGTGTCATCAATAATTATGTGTAATGTACTGTGTAATCGACTGTATGATGTACTGTGTCATCAATAATTATGACAATGTACTGTGTAATCGACTGTATATACTGTGTCATCAATAATTATGTACGTAAAATGTGTAATCGACTGTATGATGTACTGTGTCATCAATAATTATGTAATGTACTGTGCAATCGACTGTATGATGTATAACGGTTCCATCAATAATTATGTATAATAATTTTCTGTAATTCGACTGTATGATGTACTGTCTCATCAATAATTATGTGTAATGTACTGTGTAATCGACTGCATGATGTACTGTGTCATCAATAATTATGTAATGTACTGTGTAATCGACTGTATGATGTACTGTCTCATCAATAATTATGTGTAATGTACTGTGTAATCGACTGTATGATGTACTGTCTCATCAATAATTATGTATAATGTACTGTGTAATCGACTGTATGATGTACTGTGTCATCAATAATTATGTGTAATGTACTGTGTAATCGACTGTATGATGTACTGTGTCATCAATAATTATGTGTAATGTACTGTGTAATCGACTGTGGCATGTACTGTCTCATCATACCTGTAAGTAATGTACTGTGTAATCGACTGTATGATGTACTGTCTCATCAATAATTATGTGTACTGTACCTGTAATCGACTGTATGATGTACTGTGTCATCAATAATTATGTGTAATGTACCGTGTAATCGACTGTATGATGTACTGTGTCATCAATAATTATGTATAATGTACTGTGTAATCGACTGTATGATGTACTGTGTCATCAATAATTATGTGTAATGTACTGTGTAATCGACTGTATGATGTACTGTGTCATCAATAATTATGTATAATGTACTGTGTAATCGACTGTATGATGTACTGTGTCATCAATAATTATGTGTAATGTACTGTGTAATCGACTCATGGGTTGATGTACTGTGTCATCAATAATTATGTGTAATGTACTGTGTAATCGACTGTATGATGTACTGTCTCATCAATAATTATGTAATGTACTGTGTAATCGACTGTATGATGTACTGTGTCATCAATAATTATGTGTAATGTACTGTGTAATCGACTGTATGATGTACTGTGTCATCAATAATATGTGTAATGTACTGTGTAATCGACTGTATGATGTACCGTTCCATCAATAATTATGTGTAATGTACTGTGTAATCGACTGTATGATGTACTGTGTCATCAATAATTATGTGTAATGTACTGTGTAATCGACTGTATGATGTACTGTGTCATCAATAATTATGTGTAATGTACTGTGTAATCTGACTGTATGATGTACTGTCATCAATACTGATGTATAATGTACTGTGTAATCGACTGTATGATGTACTGTGTCATCAATAATTGTGTAATGTACTGTGTAATCGACTGTATGATGTACTGTGTCATCAATAATTATGTGTAATGTACTGTGTAATCGACTGTATGATGTACTGTGTCATCAATAATTATGTGTAATGTACTGTGTAATCGACTGTATGAGGTACTGTGTCATCAATAATTATGTATAATGTACTGTGTAATCGACTGTATGATGTACTGTGTCATCAATAATTATGTGTAATGTACTGTGTAATCGACTGTATGATGTACTGTGTCATCAATAATTATGTGTAATGTACTGTGTAATCGACTGCATGATGTACTGTGTCATCAATAATTATGTATTTCACCAACGACTGTATGATGTACTGTGTCATCAATAATTATGTATAATGTACTGTGTAATCGACTGTATGAGGCACTGTGTCATCAATAATTATGTAATGTACTGTGAACACTATGATGTATCAGGTCATCAATAATCATGTATAATGTACTGTGTAATCGACTGTATGATGTACTTGTGTCATCAATAATTATGTATAATGTACTGTGTAATCGACTGTATGATTGTACTGTGTCATCAATAATTATGTAACGGTACTGTGTAATCGACTGTATGATGTACTGTGTCATCAATAATTATGTATAATGTACTGTGTAATCGACTGTATGATGTACTGCGGTCATCAATAATTATGTATAATGTACTGTAATCGACTGTATGATGTACTGTGTCATCAATAATTATGTGTAATGTACTGTAATCGACTGAAGGATGTACTGTGTCATCAATAATTATGTATACGTACTGTGTAATCGACTGTATGATGTACTGTGTCATCAATAATTATGTGTAATGTACTGTGTAATTCAATTCAGAAGATAATGTGTCATCAATAATTATGTGTAATGTACTGTGTAATCGACTGTATGATGTACTGTGTCATCAATAATTTTATAATGTACTGTGTAATCGACTGTATGATGTACTGTGTCATCAATAATTAAAAAAAAATGTACTGTGTAATCGACTGTATGATGTACTGTGTCATCAATAATTATGTATAATGTACTGTGTAATCGACTGTATGATGTACTGTGTCATCAATAATTATGTATAATGTACTGTGTAATCGACTGTATGATGTACTGTGTCATCAATAATTATGTGTAATGTACTGTGTAATCGACTGTATGATGCACTGTGGTCAATAATTATGTATAATGTACTGTGTAATCGACTGTATGATGTACTGTGTCATCATTAATTATGTGTAATGTACTGTGTCTGACTGTATGATGTACTGTGTCATCAATAATTATGTACGTACTGTGTAATCGACTGTATGATGTACTGTGTCATCAATAATTATGTGTAATGTACTGTGTAATCGACTGTATGATGTACTGTGTCATCAATAATTATGTATAATGTACTGTGTAATCGACTGTATGATGTACTGTGTCATCAATAATTATGTAATGTACTGTGTAATCGACTGTATGATGTACTGTGTCATCAAGGTCAATTATGTGTAATGTACTGTGTAATCGACTGCATGATGTACTGTGTCATCAATAATTGCGTATAATGTACTGTGTAATCGGGATCAAAGGATGTGCCTCGTGTCATCAATAATTATGTGTAATGTACTGTGTAATCGACTGTATGATGTACTGTGTCATCAATAATTATAAAAATGCACTATTGTGTAACGACTGTATGATGTACTGTCTCATCAATAATTATGTGTAATGTACTGTGTAATCGACTGTATGATGTACTGTGTCATCAATAATTATGTGTAATGTACTGTGTAATCGACTGTATGATGTACTGTGTCATCAATAATTATGTGTAATGTACTGTGTAATCGACTGTATGATGTACTGTCTCATCAATAATTATGTGTAACGTACTGTGTAATCGACTGTATGATGTACTGTGTCATCATTAATTATGTAATGTCGTAATCGACTGTATGATGTACTCAGTCATCAATAATTATGTGTAATGTACTGTGTAATCGACTGTATGATGTACTGTGTCATCAATAATTATGTGTAATGTACTGTGTAATCGACTGTGGCTGATGTACCGTCTCATCAATAATTATGTGTAATGTACTGTAATCGACTTTATGATGTACTGTCTCATCAATAATTATGTAATGTACTGTGTAATCGACTGTATGATGTACTGTCTCATCAATAATTATGTAATGTACTGTGTAATCGACTGTATGATGTACTGTCTCATCAATAATTATGTGTAATGTACTGTGTAATCGACTGTATGATGTACTGTCTCATCAATAATATGCGTGTCGTACTGTGTAATCGACTGTATGATGTAATTGTCTCATCAATAATTATGTAATGTACTGTGTAATCGACTGTATGATGTACTGTCTCATCAATAATTGTGGTAATGTACTGTGTAATCGACTGTATGATGTACTGTCTCATCAATAATTATGTGTAATGTACTGTGTAATTCACTGTATGATGTACTGTGTCATCAATAATTATGTGTAATGTACTGTGTAATCGACTGTATGATGTACTGTCTCATCAATAATTTATGTAATGTACTGTGTAATCGACTGTATGATGTACTGTCTCATCAATAATTATGTGTAATGTACTGTGTAATCGACTGTATGTGATGTACTGTCTCATCAATAATTATGTGTAATGTACTGTGTAATCGACTGTATGATGTACTGTCTCATCAATAATTATGTGTAATGTACTGTGTAATCGACTGTATGATGTACTGTCTCATCAATAATTATGCAATGTACTGTGTAATCGACTGTATGATGTACTGTCTCATCAATAATTATGTGTAATGTACTGTGTAATCGACTGTATGATGTACTGTGTCATCAATAATTATGTGTAATGTACTGTAATCGACTGTATGATGTACTGTCTCATCAATAATTATGTGTAATGTACTGTGTAATCGACTGTATGATGTACTGTCTCATCAATAATTATGTAATGTACTGTGTAATCGACTGTATGATGTACTGTCTCATCAATAATTATGTGTAATGCCTGTGTAATCGACTGTATGATGTACTGTCTCATCAATAATTATGTGTAATGTACTGTAATCGACTGTATGATGTACTGTGTCATCAATAATTATGTAATGCATTATGTAATCGACTGTATGATGTACTGTGTCATCAATAATTATGTAATGTACTGTGTAATCGATCATATGATGTACTGTCTCATCAATAATTATGTGTAATGTACTGTGTAATCGACTGTATGATGTACCGTCTCATCAATAATTATGTGTAATGTACTGTGTAATCGACTATGAAGTACCGTCTCATCAATAATTATGTGTAATGTACTGTATAATCGACTGTATGATGTACTGTGTCATCAATAATTATGTAAAAGGTCGTACTTGTGTAATCGACTGTATGATGTACTGTCTCATCAATAATTATGTGTAATGTACTGTGTAATTGACTGTATGATGTACTGTGTCATCAATAATTATGTATAATGTACTGTGTAATCGACTGTATGATGTACTGTGTCATCAATAATTATGTGTAATGTACTGTGTAATCGACTGTATGATGTACTGTCTCATCAATAATTATGTTAGCGCGTACTGTGTAATCGACTGTATGATGTACTGTGTCATCAATAATTATGTATCAAAATTGTGTAATCGACTGTATGATGTACTGTCTCATCAATAATTATGTGTAATGTAATGTAATCACTGTGTTATGTACTGCGTCATCAATAATTATGTATAATGTACTGTGTAATCGACTGTATGATGTACTGTGTCATCAATAATTATGTGTAATGTACTGTGTAATCGACTGTATGATGTACTGTCTCATCAATAATTATGTGTAATGTACTGTGTAATCGACTGTATGATGTACTGTGTCATCAATAATTATGTAATGTACTGTGTAATCGACTCCATGATGTACTGTGTCATCAATAATTATGTGTAATGTACTGTGTAATCGACTGTATGATGTACTGTCTCATCAATAATTATGTGTAATGTACTGTGTAATCGACTGTGGTGATGTACTGTCTCATCAATAATTATGTGTAATGTACTGTGTAATCGACTGTATGATGTAAAATGTGCCTTATCAATAATGTGCATGTACTGTGTAATCGACTGTATGATGTACTGTGTCATCAATAATTATGTGTAATGTACCGTGTAATCGACTGCATGATGTACCGTCTCATCAATAATTACGTGTGTAATGTACTGTGTAATCGACTGTATGATGTACTGTCCTCATCAATACTCATGTGTAATGTACTGTGTAACTGACTGTATGATGTACTGTGTCATCAACAATTAAGTGTAGTAATGTACTGTGTAATCGACTGTATGATGTACTGTCCTTTACCGACAATTATGTGTATGTACTGTGTAATCGACTGTATGATGTACTGTGTCATCAATAATTATGTGTAATGTACTGTGTAATCGACTGTATGATGTACTGTCTCATCAATAATTACGTGTAATGTACTCGTGTAATCGACTGTATGATGTACTGTCTACCTATTATCATGTGTAATGTACTGTGTAATCGACTGTATGATGTGTACCGTCTCATCAATAATTATGTGTAATGTACTGTGTAACTGACTGTATGATGTACTGTGTCATCAATAATTATGTACGTACTGTGTAATCGACTGTATGATGTACTGTCTCATCAATAATTATGTGTAATAGTACCGTGTAATCGACTGTATGATGTACTGTCTCATCAATAATTATGTGTAATGTACTGTAATCGACTGTATGATGTACTGTCTCATCAATAATTTCATGTGTAATGTACTGTGTAATCGACTGTATGATGTACTGTCTCATCAATAATTATGTGTAATGTGTACTGTGTGTAATCGATCAGAAGGATGTACTGTGTCATCAATAATTATGTGTATGTACTGTGTAATCGACTGTATGATGTACTGTCTCATCAATAATTATGTGTAATGTACTGTGTAATCGACTGTATGATGTACTGTCTCATCAATAATTATGTGTAATGTACTGTGTAATCGACTGTATGATGTACTGTCTCATCAATAATTATGTAATGTACTGTGTAATCGACTGTATGATAAAATGCGTCATCAATAATTATGTGTAATGCACTGTGTAATCGACTGTATGATGTACTGTCTCACTAATAATTATGTGTAATGTACTGTGTAATCGACTGTATGATGTACTGTCTCATCAATAATTATGTGTAATGTACTGTGTAATCGACTGTATGATGTACTGTGTCATCAATAATTATGTGTTTGCAAATTGTGTAATCGACTGTATGATGTACTGTGTCATCAATAATTATGTGTAATGTACTGTGTAATCGACTGTATGATGTACCTCGTTCATCAATAATTATGTGTAATGTACTGTGTAATCGACTGTATGATGTACTGTCTCATCAATAATTATGTGTAATGTACTGTGTAATCGACTGTATGATACCGTCTCATCAATAATTGCGTGTGTAATGTACTGTGTAATCGACTGTATGATGTACTGTGTCATCAATAATTATGTGTAATGTACTGTGTAATCGACTGTATGATGTACTGTCTCATCAATAATTATGTGTAATGTACTGTGTAATCGACTGTATGATGTACTGTCTCATCAATAATTATGTGTAATGTACTGTGTAATCGACTGTATGATGTACTGTCTCATCAATAATTATGTGTAATGTACTGTGTCGACTGTATGATGTACTCGTGTCATCAATAATTATGTGTAATGTACTGTGTAATCGACTGTATGATGTACTGTCTCATCAATAATTATGTGTAATGCACTGTGTAATTGATCAGAAGGAGTTACCGTCTCACTAATAATTAGTGTGTAATGTACTAGAATCGACTGTATGATGTACTGTGTCATCAATAATTATGTGTAATGTATTGTGTAATCGTATTCAAAGGAGGTCGCACGTCTCATCAATAATTAAAGTGTAATGTACTGTAATCGGACTGTATGATGTACTGTGTCATCAATAATTATGTGTAATGTACTGTGTAATCGACTGTATGATGTACTGTCTCATCAATAATTATGTGTAATGTAATGTAATCGACTGTATGATGTACTGTCTCATCAATAATTATGTGTAATGTACTGTGTAATCGACTGTATGATGTACTGTCTCATCAATAATGTGCAATGTACTGTGTAATTCCACCGTATGATGTAACGGTGTCATCAATAATTATGTAATGTACTGTGTAATCGACTGCATGATGTACTGTCTCATCAATATCATAAAGGATGTACTGTGTAATCGACTGTGGTGATGTACTGTCTCATCATTAATGAAAAATACACTGTGTAATCGACTGTATGATGTACTGTGTCATCAATAATTATGTGTAATGTACTGTAACTAATTTATGATGCATCGTGTCAATAATTATGTGTAATGTACTGTGTAATCTCCATCTGTATGATGTACCTGTCTCATTCAATACTGGTGTGTAATGTACTGTAATCGACTGCATGATGTACTGTCTCATCAATAATTATGTGTAATGTACTGTGTAATCGACTGTATGATGTACTGTCTCATCAATAATTATGGCATGTAATGTACTGTGTAATCGACTGTATGATGTACTGTGTCATCAATAATTATGTGTACGTACTGTGTAATTCACCTGTATGATGTACTGTCTCATCAATAATTATGTAATGGCCCAGGTAATCGACTGTATGATGTACTGTTCCATCAATAATTATGTGTAATGTACTGTGTAATCGACTGTATGATGTACTGTCTCATCAATAATTATGTGTAACGTACTGTGTAATCGACCGTAATGATGTACTGTGTCATCAATAATTATGTGTAATGTACTGTGTAATCGACTGTATGATGTACTGTCTCATCAATAATTATGTGTAATGTACTGTGTAATCGACTGTATAAGATGTACCATGTCATCAATAATTATGTGTAATGTACTGTGTAATCGACTGTATGATGTACTGTATCAATAATTATGTGTAATGTACTGTGTAATCGACTGTATGATGTACTGTCTCATCAATAATTATGTGTAATGTACTGTGTAATCGACTGTATGATGTACTGTGTCATCAATAATTATGTGTAATGTACTGTGTAATCGACTGTATGATGTACTGTGTCATCAATAATTATGTGTAATGTACTGTGTAATCGACTGTATGATGTACTGTCTCATCAATAATTATGTGTAATGTACTGTGTAATCGACTGTATGATGTACTGTCTCATCAATAATTATGTGTAATGTACGTAATCGACTGTATGATAAATTGCTCCCATCAATAATTATGTAATAATTGTGTAATCGACTGTATGGGATATACCGTCTCATCAATAATTATGTATTGTACTGTAATCGACTTAATATTATGTACTGTCTCATCAATAATTATGTGTAATGTACTGTGTAATCGACTGTATGATGTAACGTCTCATCAATAATTATGTGTAATGTACTGTGTAATCGACTGTATGATGTACTGTCTCATCAATAATTATGTGTAGCCACTGTGTGTAACGGACTGTATGATGTACTGTCTCATCAATAATTATGTGTAATGTACTGTGTAACTGACTGTATGATGTACTGTCTCATCAATAATTATGTGTAATGTAATTGTGTAATCGACTGTATGATGTACTGTCTCACTAATAATTATGTGTAATGTACTGTGTAATCACCCTGTATGATGCACTGTCTCATCAATAATTATGTGTAATGTACTGTGTAATCGACTGTGTACGTACTGTCTCATCAATAATTATGTGTAATGTACTGTGTAATCGACTGTATGATGTACTGTCTCATCAATAATTATGTACGTACCGTGTAATCGACTTTGTATATATCAATCACCAATAATTATGTACGTAATGTAATCGACTGTATGATGTACTGTGTCATCAATAACCAGGTAATGTACTGTGTAATCGACTGTATGATGTACTGTATCATCAATAATTATGTGTAATGTACTCGTGTAATCGACTGTATGATGTACTGTCTCATCAATAATTATGTGTAATGTACTGTGTAATCGACTGTATGATGTACTGTGTCATCAATAATTATGTACGTACCGTGTAATCGACTGTATGATGTACTGTGTCATCAATAATTATGTGTAATGTACTGTGTAATCGATCAAGGATGTACCGTCTCATCAATAATTATGTGTAATGTACTGTGTAATCGACTGTATGATGTACTGTCTCATCAATAATTATGTGTAATGTAATTGTGTAATCGACTGTATGATGTGTACTGTCTCATCAATAATTATGTGTAATAAATACTGTGTAATCGACTGTATGATGTACTGTCTCATCAATAATTATGTGTAATGTACTGTGTAATCGACTGTATGATGTACTGTGTCATCAATAATTATGTGTAATGTACTGTGTAATCGACTGTATGATGTACTGTATCATCAATAATTATGTGTAATGTACTGTGTAATCGACTGTATGATGTACTGTCTCATCAATAATTATGTGTAATGTACTGTGTAATCGACTGTATGATGTACTGTGTCATCAATAATTATGTGTAATGTACTGTGTAATCGATCAGGCGATGTACTGTGTCATCAATAATTATGTAATGTACTGTGTAATCAATTGCATGATGTACTGTCTCATCAATAATTATGTAATGTACTGTGTAATCGACTGTATGATGTACTGTAAATATCAATAATTATGTGTAATGTACTGTAGTAATCGACTGTATGATGTACTGTGTCATCAATAATTATGTGTAATGTACTGTGTAATCGACTGTATGATGTACTCAGTCTCATCAATAATTATGTGTAATGTACTGTGTAATCGACAAAGATGTACTGTGTCATCAATAATTATGTGTAATGTACTGTGTAATCGACTGTATGATGTACTGTGTCATCAATAATTATGTAATGTACTGTGTAATCGACTGTATGATGTACTGTCATATCAATACCATGTGTAATGTACTTGCATCGATCAATGATGTACCAGGTTTACCAATAATTATGTAATGTACTGTGTAATCGACTGTATGATGTACTGTCTCATCAATATCAACGATGTGTAATGTACTGTGTAATCGACTGTATGATGTACTGTCTCATCAATAATTATGTGTAATGTACTGTGTAATCGACTGTATGATGTACTGTGTCATCAATAATTATGTGTAATGTACTGTGTAATCGACTGTATGATGTACTGTCTCATCAATAATTATGTGTAATGTACTGTGTAATCGACTGTATGATGTACTGTGTCATCAATATGTGTAATGTACTGTGTAATCGACTGTATGATGTACTGTGTCATCAATAATTATGTGTAATGTACTGTGTAATCGACTGTATGATGTACTGTCTCATCAAATAATTATGTGTAATGTATCATGTAATCGATCGTATGATGTACTGGTTCATCAATAATTATGTGTAATGTACTGTGTAATCGATCAGTATGATGTACCGTCTCATCAATAATTATGTAACGTACTGTGTAATCGACTGTATGGATGTACTGTGTCATCAATAACAGTGTGTGTAATGTACTGTGTAATCGATCAAAAGGACAAAATGTCTCATCAATAATTATGTGTAATGTACTGTGTAATCGACCGTATGATGTACCGTCTGATCAATAATATGTGCAGTACTGTGTAATCGACTGTATGATGTACTGTCTCATCAATAATTATGTAATGTACTGTGTAATCAATTGTACGATGTACTGTCTCATCAATAATTATGTGTAATGTACGTAATCGACTGTATGATGTACTGTGTCATCAATAATTATGTGTAATGTACTGTGTAATCGACTGTATGATGTACTGTCTCATCAATAATTATGTGTAATGTACTGTGTAATTCCACTTGCATGATGTACTGTCTCATCAATAATTATGTGTAATGTACTGTGTAATCGACTGTATGATGGTATCTGTCTCACTGGTTAGTTTTATGGCAATGTACTGTGTAATCGACTGTATGATGTACTGTCTCATCAATAATTATGTGTAATGTACTGTGTAATCGACTGTATGATGTACTGTGTCATCAATAATTATGTGTAGCTGTATTTCTGTAAGAATCAATTTGTATGATGTACTGTCTCATCAATAATTATGTGTAAATGTACTGTGTAATCGACTGTATGATGCCTGCCCTCATCAATAATTATGTGTAATGTACTGTGTAATCGACTGTATGATGTACTGTCTCATCAATAATTATGTGTAATGTACTGTGTAATCGACTGTATGATGTACTGTCTCATCAATAATTATGTAATGTAATTGTGTAATCGACTGTATGATGTACTGTCTCATCAATAATTATGTGTAATGTACTGTGTAATCGACTGTATAATGTACTGCT
>JBBBDQ010008697.1:0-55441 GCA_037127315.1 Ascarosepion bandense
CCCCTTATATCTTGGTACCGAACTCCATGGACTACCACCAAATTGATTATTATGTGCCAAGCCATTGAGCAAGAGACCAACAAAACTCTTTCTAAATCACCCTCTACATCTTGGTACCTATCTCCATGGACTACCACCCACTTGATGTGCCACAGTTGAGCAAGAGACCAACAAAACTCTTTCTAAATCACCCCTTACATCTTGGTACCTAACTCCATGGACTGCCACCCACTTGATTATTATGTGCTGGGCGCAGTTGAGCAAGAGACCAACAAAACTCTTTCTAAATCACCCCTTACATCTTGGTACCTATCTCCATGGACTACCACCCACTTGATTATGTGCTGGGCGCAGTTGAGCAAGAGACCAACAAAACTCTTCTAAATCACCCCTTACATCTTGGTACCTATCTCCATGGACTACCACCCACTTGATTATTATGTGCTATGCAGTTGAGCAAGAGACCAACAAAACTCTTTCTAAATCACCTCATCTTGGTACCAACTCCATGGACTACCACCAAATTGATTATTATGTGCTGGGCGCAGTTGAGCAAGAGACCAACAAAACTCTTTCTAAATCACCCTTTACATCTTGGTACCGAACTCCATGGACTACCACCCACTTGATTATTATGTGCTGGGCGCAGCTGAGCAAGAGACCACCAAAATCTTCTTGAAATCATTCCTACATCTTGGTACCGAACTCCATGGACTACCACCAAATTGATTATTATGTGCTGGGCGCATTTGAGCAAGAGACCAACAAAACTCTTCTAAATCACCCTTACATCTTGGTACCTAACTCCATGGACTACCACCAACTTGATTATTATGTGCTGGGCGCAGTTGAGCAAGAGACCAACAAAACTCTTTCTAAATCACCCCTTACATCTTGGTACCTATCTCCATGGACTACCACCCACTTGATTATTATGTGCTGGGCGCAGTTGAGCAAGAGACCAACAAAACTCTTTCTAAATCACTCCCTTACATCTTGGTACTGAACTCCATGGACTACCACCAAATTGATTATTATGTGCTGGGCGCAGTTGAGCAAGAGACCAACAAAACTCTTTCTAAATCACCCCTTACATCTTGGTACCGAACTCCATGGACTACCACCAAATTGATTATTATGTGCTGGGCGCAGTTGAGCAAGAGACCAACAAAACTCTTTCTAAATCACCCCTTACATCTTGGTACCTATCTCCATGGACTACCACCCACTTGATTATTATGTGCTGGGCGCAGTTGAGCAAGAGACCAACAAAACTCTTCTAAATCACCCCTTACATCTTGGTACCGAACTCCATGGACTACCACCAAATTGATTATTATGTGCTGGGCGCAGTTGAGCAAGAGACCAACAAAACTCTTTCTAAATCACCCCTTACATCTTGGTACCTAACTCCATGGACTACCACCAACTTGATTATTATGTGCTGGGCGCATTTGAGCAAGAGACCAACAAAACTTTTCTAAATCACCCTTACATCTTGGTACCGAACTCCATGGACTACCACCAACTTGATTATTATGTGCTGGGCGCAGTTGAGCAAGAGACCAACAAAACTCTTTCTAAATCACCCCCTTACATCTTGGTACCGAACTCCATGGACTACCACCAAATTGATTATTATGTGCTGGGCGCATTTGAGCAAGAGACCAACAAAACTCTTTCTAAATCACCCCTTACATCTTGGTACCGAACTCCATGGACTACCACCAAATTGATTATTATGCTGGGCGCAGTTGAGCAAGAGACCAACAAAACTCTTTCTAAATCACCCCTTACATCTTGGTACCGAACTCCATGGACTACCACCAAATTGATTATTATGTGCTGGGCGCAGTTGAGCAAGAGACCAACAAAACTCTTCTAAATCACCCCTTACATCTTGGTACCGAACTCCATGGACTACCACCAACTTGATTATTATGTGCTGGGCGCATTTGAGCAAGAGACCAACAAAACTCTTTCTAAATCACCCCTTACATCTTGGTACCGAACTCCATGGACTACCACCAAATTGATTATTATGTGCTGGGCGCATTTGAGCAAGAGACCAACAAACCTCTTTCTAAATCACCCCTTACATCTTGGTACCGAACTCCATGGACTACCACCAAATTGATTATTATGTGCTGGGCGCAGTTGAGCAAGAGACCAACAAAACTCTTTCTAAATCACCCCTTACATCTTGGTACCGAACTCCATGGACTACCACCAAATTGATTATTATGTGCTGGGCGCAGTTGAGCAAGAGACCAACAAAACTCTTTCTAAATCACCCCTTACATCTTGGTACCGAACTCCATGGACTACCACCAACTTGATTATTATGTGCTGGGCGCATTTGAGCAAGAGACCAACAAAACTCTTTCTAAATCCACCCTGCGATTCTTGGTACTGAACTCCATGGACTACCACCAACGATTATTGCCGCCATTTGAGCAAGAGACCAACAAAACTCTTTCTAAATCACCCCTTACATCTTGGTACCGAACTCCATGGACTACCACCAAATTGATTATTATGTGCTGGGCGCAGTTGAGCAAGAGACCAACAAAACTCTTCTAAATCACCCCTTACATCTTGGTACCGAACTCCATGGACTACCACCAAATTGATTATTATGTGCTGGGCGCAGTTGAGCAAGAGACCAACAAAACTCTTTCTAAATCACCCTTACATCTTGGTACCGAACTCCATGGACTACCACCAAATTGATTATTATGTGCTGGGCGCATTTGAGCAAGAGACCAACAAAACTCTTTCTAAATCACCCTTACATCTTGGTACCGAACTCCATGGACTACCACCAAATTGATTATTATGTGCTGGGCGCAGTTGAGCAAGAGACCAACAAAACTCTTTCTAAATCACCCCTTACATCTTGGTACCTATCTCCATGGACTACCACCCACTTGATTATTATGTGCTAAGCAGTTGAGCAAGAGACCAACAAAACTCTTCTAAATCACCCTTACATCTTGGTACCGAACTCCATGGACTACCACCAAATTGATTATTATGTGCTGGGCGCAGTTGAGCAAGAGACCAACAAAACTCTTCTAAATCACCCCTTACATCTTGGTACCGAACTCCATGGACTACCACCAACTTGATTATTATGTGCTGGGCGCATTTGAGCAAGAGACCAACAAAACTCTTTCTAAATCACCCCTTACATCTTGGTACCGAACTCCATGGACTACCACCAAATTGATTATTATGTGCTGGGCGCATTTGAGCAAGAGACCAACAAAACTCTTTCTAAATCACCCCTTACATCTTGGTACCGAACTCCATGGACTACCACCAAATTGATTATTATGTGCTGGGCGCAGTTGAGCAAGAGACCAACAAAACTCTTTCTAAATCACCTTTACATCTTGGTACCGAACTCCATGGACTACCACCAACTTGATTATTATGTGCTGGGCGCATTTGAGCAAGAGACCAACAAAACTCTTTCTAAATCACCCTTACATCTTGGTACTGAACTCCATGGACTACCACCAAATTGATTATTATGTGCTGGGCGCATTTGAGCAAGAGACCAACAAAACTCTTTCAAATCACCTTTATCTTGGTACCGAACTCCATGGACTACCACCAAATTGATTATTATGTGCTGGGCGCATTTGAGCAAGAGACCAACAAAACTCTTTCTAAATCACCCCTTACATCTTGGTACCGAACTCCATGGACTACCACCAACTTGATTATTATGTGCTGGGCGCATTTGAGCAAGAGACCAACAAAACTTTTCTAAATCACCCCTTACATCTTGGTACCGAACTCCATGGACTACCACCAACTTGATTATTATGTGCTGGGCGCAGTTGAGCAAGAGACCAACAAAACTCTTCTAAATCACCCCTTACATCTTGGTACCGAACTCCATGGACTACCACCAAATTGATTATTATGTGCTGGGCGCATTTGAGCAAGAGACCAACAAAACTCTTTCTAAATCACCCCTTACATCTTGGTACCGAACTCCATGGACTACCACCAAATTGATTATTATGTGCTGGGCGCAGTTGAGCAAGAGACCAACAAAACCTTTTCAAATTTACATCTGGTACCGAATCCGCAGACTACCACCAAATTGATTATTAGAAATGGGCAAGTTGACAAGAGATTCCAACAAATCTTCAAATCTCATTCCTTACATCTTGGTACCGAACTCCATGGACTACCACCAACTTGATTATTATGTGCTGGGCGCATTTGAGCAAGAGACCAACAAAACTCTTTCTAAATCAAATTTCACATCTTGGTACCGAACTCCATGGACTACCACCAAATTGATTATTATGTGCTGGGCGCATTTGAGCAAGAGACCAACAAAACTCTTCTAAATCACCCCTTACATCTGGTACCGAACTCCATGGACTACCACCAAATTGATTATTATGTGCTGGGCGCAGTTGAGCAAGAGACCAACAAAACTCTTTCAAACACTTTCAAAGATCTGAGTTCAACTCCGAAAGGGATCGCCCACCGAATTTGATTATTATGTGCTGGGCGCAGTTGAGCAAGAGACCAACAAAACTCTTCTAAATCACCCCTTACATCTTGGTACCGAACTCCATGGACTACCACCAAATTGATTATTATGTGCTGGGCGCAGTTGAACAAGAGACCAACAAAACTTTCAACTACCTCTTTACATCTTGGTACCAACTCGACTACCACCAAATTGATTGTTATGTCAGCGCATTTGAGCAAGAGACCAACAAACTCTTTCAAATCACCCCTTACATCTTGGTACCGAACTCCATGGACTACCACCAAATTGATTATTATGTGCTGGGCGCAGTTGAGCAAGAGACCAACAAAACTCTTTCTAAATCACCCCTTACATCTTGGTACCTATCTCCATGGACTACCACCCACTTGATTATTATGTGCTGGGCGCAGTTGAGCAAGAGACCAACAAAACTCTTTCTAAATCACCCCTTACATCTTGGTACCGAACTCCATGGACTACCACCAAATTGATTATTATGCTGGGCGCAGTTGAGCAAGAGACCAACAAAACTCTTTCTAAATCACCTCATATCTTGGTACCGAACTCCATGGACTACCACCAACTTGATTATTATGTGCTGGGCGCATTTACAAGAGACCAACAAAACTCTTCTAAATCACCCCTTACATCTTGGTACCGAACTCCATGGACTACCACCAAACGACTATTATGTGCTGGGCGCATTTGAGCAAGAGACCAACAAAACTCTTCTAAATCACCCCTTACATCTTGGTACCGAACTCCATGGACTACCACCAAATTGATTATTATGTGCTGGGCGCAGTTGAGCAAGAGACCAACAAAACTCTTTCTAAATCACCCCTTACATCTTGGTACCGAACTCCATGGACTACCACCAACTTGATTATTATGTGCTGGGGCGCATTTGAGCAAGAGACCAACAAAACTCTTCTAAATCACCCCTTACATCTTGGTACCGAACTCCATGGACTACCACCAAATTGATTATTATGTGCTGGGCGCATTTGAGCAAGAGACCAACAAAACTCTTTCTAAATCACCCCTTACATCTTGGTACCGAACTCCATGGACTACCACCAAATTGATTATTATGTGCTGGGCGCATTTGAGCAAGAGACCAACAAAACTCTTTCTAAATCACCCCTTACATCTTGGTACCGAACTCCATGGACTACCACCAACTTGATTATTATGTGCTGGGCGCATTTGAGCAAGAGACCAACAAACTCTTTCTAAATCACCCCTTACATCTTGGTACCGAACTCCATGGACTACCACCAAATTGATTATTATGTGCTGGGCGCATTTGAGCAAGAGACCAACAAAACTCTTTCTAAATCACCCCTTACATCTTGGTACCGAACTCCATGGACTACCACCAAATTGATTATTATGTGCTGGGCGCAGTTGAGCAAGAGACCAACAAAACTCTTTCTAAATCACCCCTTACATCTTGGTACCGAACTCCATGGACTACCACCAAATTGATTATTATGTGCTGGGCGCATTTGAGCAAGAGACCAACAAACTCTTCTAATCACCCCTTACATCTTGGTACCGAACTCCATGGACTACCACCAAATTGATTAGACATGCTGGGCGCAGTTGAGCAAGAGACCAACAAAACTCTTTCTAAATCACCCCTTACATCTTGGTACCGAACTCCATGGACTACCACCAAATTGATTATTATGTGCTGGGCGCAGTTGAGCAAGAGACCAACAAAACTCTTTCTAAATCACCCCTTACATCTTGGTACCTTAACTCCATGGACTACCACCCACTTGATTATTATGTGCTGGGCAGTTGAGCAAGAGACCAACAAAACTCTTTCTAAATCACCCTTACATCTTGGTACCTAACTCCATGGACTACCACCCACTTGATTATTATGTGCTGGGCGCATTTGAGCAAGAGACCAACAAAACTCTTTCTAAATCACCCCTTACATCTTGGTACCCAACTCCATGGACTACCACCAAATTGGATTATTATGTGCTGGGCGCATTTGAGCAAGAGACCAACAAAACTCTTTCTAAATCACCCCTTACATCTTGGTACCGAACTCCATGGACTACCACCAAATTGATTATGTGTTGGGCGCAGTTGAGCAAGAGACCAACAAAACTCTTCTAAATCACCCCTTACATCTTGGTACCCATCTCCATGGACTACCACCCACTTGATTATTATGTGCTGGACGCATTTGAGCAAGAGACCAACAAACTCTTTCTAAATCACCCCTTACATCTTGGTACCGAACTCCATGGACTACCACCAAATTGATTATTATGTGCTGGGCGCATTTGAGCAAGAGACCAACAAAACTCTTTCTAAATCACCCCTTACATCTTGGTACCGAACTCCATGGACTACCACCAAATTGGATTATTATGTGCTGGGCGCATTTGAGCAAGAGACCAACAAAACTCTTTCTAAATCACCCCTTACATCTTGGTACCGAACTCCATGGACTACCACCAAATTGATTATTATGTGCTGGGCGCAGCTGAGCAAGAGACCAACAAAACTCTTTCTAAATCACCCCTTACATCTTGGTACCTATCTCCATGGACTACCACCCACTTGATTATTATGTGCTGGACGCATTTGAGTGCACTAACAAAACTCTTCTAAATCACCTTATTTGAAGAATTGAGGAATTCTACCAAATTGATTATTATGTGCTGGGCGCATTTGAGCAAGAGACCAACAAAACTCTTCTAAATCACCCCTTACATCTTGGGTACCTAACTCCATGGACTACCACCAAATTGATTATTATGTGCTGGGCGCATTTGAGCAAGAGACCAACAAAACTCTTCTAAATCACCCCTTACATCTTGGTACCGAACTCCATGGACTACCACCAAATTGACGACAGTGCCAAAGTGCCGATGGAGACCAACAAAACTCTTCTTCTAAATCACCCCTTACATCTTGGTACCTATCTCCATGGACTACCACCCACTTGATTATTATGTGCTGGACGCATTTGAGCAAGAGACCAACAAAACTCTTTCTAAATCACCCCTTACATCTTGGTACCGAACTCCATGGACTACCACCAAATTGATTATTATGTGCTGGGCGCATTTGAGCAAGAGACCAACAAAACTCTTTCTAAATCACCCCTTTACATCTTGGTACCTAACTCCATGGACTACCACCCACTTGATTATTATGTGCTGGGCGCAGTTGAGCAAGAGACCAACAAAACTCTTTCTAAATCACCCCTTACATCTTGGTACCGAACTCCATGACTACTACCCAAATTGATTATTATGTGCTGGGCGCATTTGAGCAAGAGACCAACAAAACTCTTTCAATCAATTTCACATCTTGGTACCTATCTCCATGGACTACCACCCACTTGATTATTATGCTGGGCGCAGTTGAGCAAGAGACCAACAAAACTCTTTCTAAATCACCTTCCATCTGGTACCTAACTCCATGGACTGCCACCCACTTGATTATTATGTGCTGGGCGCAGCTGAGCAAGAGACCAACAAAACTCTTTCTAAATCACCCCTTACATCTTGGTACCTATCTCCATGGACTACCACCCACTTGATTATTATGTGCTGGGCGCAGTTGAGCAAGAGACCAACAAAACCTTTCTAAATCACCCCTTACATCTTGGTACCTATCTCCATGGACTACCACCCACTTGATTATTATGTGCTGGGCGCAGTTGAGCAAGAGACCAACAAAACTCTTTCTAAATCACCCCTTACATCTTGGTACCTAACTCCATGGACTGCCACCCACTTGATTATTATGTGCTGGGCGCAGTTGAGCAAGAGACCAACAAAACTCTTTTCTAAATCACCCCTTACATCTTGGTACCTAACTCCATGGACTACCACCCACTTGATTATTATGTAAGCAGAAGAGCAAGAGACCAACAAAACTCTTTCTAAACTGCCCCTTTACATCTTGGTACCTAACTCCATGGACTACCACCCACTTGATTATTATGTGCTGGGCGCATTTGAGCAAGAGACCAACAAACTCTTCTAAATCAACTTCAGCATCTTGGTACCTAACTCCATGGACTACCACCAAATTGATTATTATGTGCTGGGCGCATTTGAGCAAGAGACCAACAAAACTCTTTCTAAATCACCCCTTACATCTTGGTACCGAACTCCATGGACTACCACCAAATTGATTATTATGTGCTGGGCGCAGTTGAGCAAGAGACCAACAAAACTCTTTCTAAATCACCCTCTACATCTTGGTACTCATTCCATGGACTACCACCCACTTGATTATTATGTGCTGGGCGCAGTTGAGCAAGAGACCAACAAAACTCTTTCTAAATCACCCCTTACATCTTGGTACCGAACTCCATGGACTACCACCAAATTGATTATTATGTGCTGGGCGCATTTGAGCAAGAGACCAACAAAACTCTTTCTAAATCACCCCTTACATCTTGGTACCTAACTCCATGGACTACCACCCACTTGATTATTATGTGCTGGGCGCAGTTGAGCAAGAGACCAACAAAACTCTTTCTAAATCACCCTTTACATCTTGGTACCGAACTCCATGGACTACCACCAAATTGATTATTATGTGCTGGGCGCATTTGAGCAAGAGACCAACAAAACTCTTTCTAAATCACCCCTTACATCTTGGTACCTATCTCCATGGACTACCACCCACTTGATTATTATGTGCTGGGCGCAGTTGAGCAAGAGACCAACAAAACTCTTTCTAAATCACCCCTTACATCTTGGTACCTAACTCCATGGACTGCCACCCACTTGATTATTATGTGCTGCTATTGAGCAAGAGACCAACAAAACTCTTTCTAAATCACCCTTACATCTTGGTACCTATCTCCATGGACTACCACCCACTTGATTATTATGTGCTGGGCGCAGTTGAGCAAGAGACCAACAAAACTCTTTCTAAATCACCCCTTACATCTTGGTACCTATCTCCATGGACTACCACCCACTTGATTATTATGTGCTGGGCGCAGTTGAGCAAGAGACCAACAAAACTCTTTCTAAATCACCCCTTACATCTTGGTACCTAACTCCATGGACTGCCACCCACTTGATTATTATGTGCTGGGCGCAGTTGAGCAAGAGACCAACAAAACTCTTTCTAAATCACCCCTTACATCTTGGTACCTAACTCCATGGACTACCACCCACTTGATTATTATGTGCTGGGCGCAGTTACGCAGACCAATAAAATTTTCTCCAGCTCCACCCTTACATCTTGTTCAACTCCATGGACTACCACCGACTTGATTATTACAAAGGCGCATTTGAGCAAGAGACCAACAAAACTCTTTCTAAATCACCCCTTACATCTTGTACCTAACTCCATGGACTACCACCAAATTGATTATTATGTGCTGGGCGCATTTGAGCAAGAGACCAACAAACTCTTTCTAAATCACCCCTTACATCTTGGTACCGAACTCCATGGACTACCACCAAATTGATTATTATGTGCTGGGCGCAGTTGAGCAAGAGACCAACAAAACTCTTTCTAAATCACCCCTTACATCTTGGTACCTATCTCCATGGACTACCACCCACTTGATTATTATGTGCTGGGCGCAGTTGAGCAAGAGACCAACAAAATCCTTTCTAAATCACCCCTTACATCTTGGTACCGAACTCCATGGACTACCACCAAATTGATTATTATGTGCTGGGCGCATTTGAGCAAGAGACCAACAAAACTCTTTCTAAATCAATTTTTTACATCTTGGTACCTAACTCCATGGACTACCACCCACTTGATTATTATGTGCTGGGCGCAGTTGAGCAAGAGACCAACAAAACTCTTTCTAAATCACCCCTTACATCTTGGTACCGAACTCCATGGACTACCACCAAATTGATTATTATGTGCTGGGCGCAGTTGAGCAAGAGACCAACAAAAACTCTTTCTAAATCACCCCTTACATCTTTGGTACCTATCTCCATGGACTACCACCCACTTGATTATTATGTGCTGGGCGCAGTTGAGCAAGAGACCAACAAAACTCTTTCTAAATCACCCCTTACATCTTGGTACCTAACTCCATGGACTGCCACCCACTTGATTATTATGTGCTGGGCGCAGTTGAGCAAGAGACCAACAAAACTCTTTCTAAATCACCCCTTACATCTGGTACCTATCTCCATGGACTACCACCCACTTGATTATTATGTGCTGGGCGCAGCTGAGCAAGAGACCAACAAAACTCTTTCTAAATCACCCCTTACATCTTGGTACCTATCTCCATGGACTACCACCCACTTGATTATTATGTGCTGGGCGCAGTTGAGCAAGAGACCAACAAAACTCTTTCTAAATCACCCCCTTACATCTTGGTACCTAACTCCATGGACTACCACCAAATTGATTATTATGTGCTGGGCGCAGTTGAGCAAGAGACCAACAAAACTCTTCTAAATCACCCCTTACATCTTGGTACCGAACTCCATGGACTACCACCCACTTGATTATTATGTGCCAAGCAGTTGAGCAAGAGACCAACAAAACTCTTTCTAAATCACCCCTTACATCTTGGTACCGAACTCCATGGACTACCACCAAATTGATTATTATGTGCTGGGCGCATTTGAGCAAGAGACCAACAAAACTCTTTCTAAATCACCCCTTACATCTGGTACTCCAACTCCATGGACTACCACCAACTTGATTATTATGTGTTGGGCGCAGTTGAGCAAGAGACCAACAAAACTCTTTCTAAATCACCCCTTTACATCTTGGTACCTATCTCCATGGACTACCACCCACTTGATTATTATGTGCTGGGCGCAGTTGAGCAAGAGACCAACAAAACTCTTTCTAAATCACCCCTTACATCTTGGTACCTAACTCCATGGACTACCACCAAATTGATTATTATGTGCTGGGCGCAGTTGAGCAAGAGACCAACAAAACTCTTTCTAAATCACCCCTTACATCTTGGTACCTATCTCATGGACTACCACCCACTTGATTATTATGTGCTGGGCGCATTTGAGCAAGAGACCAACAAAACTCTTTCTAAATCACCCCTTACATCTTGTACCACCTTCCGACTACCACCCACTTGATTATTATGTGCTGGGCGCATTTGAGCAAGAGACCAACAAAACTCTTTCTAAATCACCCCTTACATCTTGGTACCGAACTCCATGGACTACCACCAAATTGATTATTATGTGCTGGGCGCATTTGAACAAGAGACCAACAAACTCTTTCTAAATCACCCCTTACATCTTGGTACCTATCTCCATGGACTACCACCCACTTGATTATTATGTGCTGGGCGCAGTTGAGCAAGAGACCAACAAAACTCTTTCTAAATCACCCCTTACATCTTGGTACCGAACTCCATGGACTGCCACCAAATTGATTATTATGTGCTGGGCGCATTTGAGCAAGAGACCAACAAAACTCTTTCTAAATCACCCCTTACATCTTGGTACCGAACTCCATGGACTACCACCAACTTGATTATTATGTGCTGGGCGCAGTTGAGCAAGAGACCAACAAAACTCTTCTAAATCACCCCTTACATCTTGTACCGAACTCCATGGACTACCACCAACTTGATTATTATGTGCTGGGCGCAGTTGAGCAAGAGACCAACAAACTCTTTCTAAATCACCCCTTACATCTTGGTACCGAACTCCATGGACTACCACCAACTTGATTATTATGTGCTGGGCGCAGTTGAGCAAGAGACCAACAAACTCTTCTAAATCACCCCTTACATCTTGGTACCTATCTCCATGGACTACCACCCACTTGATTACGCCAGCGCAGTTGAGCAAGAGACCAACAAAACTCTTTCTAAATCACCCCTTACATCTTGGTACCTAACTCCATGGACTACCACCAAATTGATTATTATGTGCTGGGCGCAGTTGAGCAAGAGACCAACAAAACTCTTCTAAATCACCCCTTACATCTTGGTACCGAACTCCATGGACTACCACCAACTTGATTATTATGTGCTGGGCGCAGTTGAGCAAGAGACCAACAAAACTCTTTCTAAATCACCCCTTACATCTTGGTACCGAACTCCATGGACTACCACCAACTTGATTATTATGTGCTGGGCGCAGTTGAGCAAGAGACCAACAAAACTCTTTCTAAATCACCCCTTACATCTTGTACCGAACTCCATGGACTACCACCAACTTGATTATTATGTGCTGGGCGCAAATGAGCAAGAGACCAACAAAACTCTTTCTAAATCACCCTTACATCTTGGTACCGAACTCCATGGACTACCACCAACTTGATTATTATGTGCTGGGCGCAGTTGAAAAGATCAACAAAACCTTAAATCACCCTGTATATCTTGTGTGGTACTGAACCTATGGACGTCACCACCAACTGATTATTACAAAGGCGCAGTTGAGCAAGAGACCAACAAAACCTTCAATCACTGTTATCTGAAATCGAACTCATGGACTACCACCAACTTGATTATTATGTGCTGGGCGCAGTTGAGCAAGAGACCAACAAAACTCTTTCTAAATCACCCCTTACATCTTGTACCGAACTCCATGGACTACCACCAACTTGATTATTATGTGCTGGGCGCATCAAGAGACCAACAAACTCTTTCTAAATCACCCCTTACATCTTTGGTACCTATCTCCATGGACTACCACCCACTTGATTATTATGTGCTGGGCGCAGTTGAGCAAGAGACCAACAAAAAACTCTTTCTAAATCACCCTTACATCTTGGTACCGAACTCCATGGACTACCACCAACTTGATTATTATGTGCTGGGCGCAGTTGAGCAAGAGACCAACAAAACTCTTTCTAAATCACCCCTTACATCTTGGTACCGAACTCCATGGACTACCACCAACTTGATTATTATGTGCTGGGCGCATTTGAGCAAGAGACCAACAAAACTCTTTCTAAATCACCCCTGCTTACCTTGGTACCGAACTCCATGGACTACCACCAACTTGATTATTATGTGCTGGGCGCAGTTGAGCAAGAGACCAACAAAACTCTTTCTAAATCACCCTCATCTTGGTACCGAACTCCATAGACTACCACCAACTTGATTATTGGTGTGCTGGGCGCAGTTGAGCAAGAGACCAACAAACTCTTTCTAAATCACCCTTACATCTTGGTACCGAACTCCATGGACTACCACCAACTTGATTATTATGTGCTGGGCGCAGTTGAGCAAGAGACCAACAAAACTCTTTCTAAATCACCCCTTACATCTTGGTACCTATCTCCATGGACTACCACCCACTTGATTATTATGTGCTGGGCGCAGTTGAGCAAGAGACCAACAAAACTCTTTCTAAATCACCCCTTACATCTTGGTACCTAACTCCATGGACTACCACCAAATTGATTATTATGCGCTGGGCGCATTTGAGCAAGAGACCAACAAACTCTTCTAAATCACCCCTTACATCTTGGTACCGAACTCCATGGACTACCACCAACTTGATTATTATGTGCTGGGCGCAGTTGAGCAAGAGACCAACAAAACTCTTTCTAAATCACCCCTTACATCTGTACCGAACTCCATGGACTACCACCAACTTGATTATTATGTGCTGGGCGCAGTTGAGCAAGAGACCAACAAAACTCTTCTAAATCACCCCTTACATCTTGTACCGAACTCCATGGACTACCACCAACTTGATTATTATGTGTTGGCGCAGTTGAGCAAGAGACCAACAAAACTCTTTCTAAATCACCCCTTACATCTTGGTACTATCTCCATGGACTACCACCCACTTGATTATTATGTGCTGGGCGCAGTTGAGCAAGAGACCAACAAAACTCTTTCTAAATCACCCCTTACATCTTGGGTACCTAACTCCATGGACTACCACCAAATTGATTATTATGTGCTGGGCGCAGTTGAGCAAGAGACCAACAAAACTCTTTCTAAATCACCCCTTACATCTTGGTACCTATCTCCATGGACTACCACCCACTTGATTATTATGCTGGGCGCATTTGAGCAAGAGACCAACAAAACTCTTTCTAAATCACCCCTTACATCTTGGTACATATCTCCATGGACTACCACCCTTGATTATTATGTGCTGGGCGCATTTGGGCAAAAGTTGGCTGAAACTCTTTCTAAATCACCCCTTACATCTTGGTACCGAACTCCATGGACTACCACCAAAATTGATTATTATGTGCTGGGCGCATTTGAGCAAGAGACCAACAAAACTCTTTCTAAATCACCTTACATCTTGGTACCTATCTCCATGGACTACCACCCACTTGATTATTATGTGCTGGGCGCAGTTGAGCAAGAGACCAACAAAACTCTTTCTAAATCACCCCTTACATCTTGGTACCGAACTCCATGGACTGCCACCCACTTGATTATTATGTGCTGGGCGCATTTGAGCAAGAGACCAACAAAACTCTTTCTAAATCACCCCTTACATCTTGAAACCTATTATCTCCATGGACTACACATGATTATTATGTGCTGGGCGCAGTTGAGCAAGAGACCAGCAAAACTCTTTCTAAATCACCCCTTACATCTTGGTACCGAACTCCATGGACTGCCACCCACTTGATTATTATGTGCTGGGCGCATTTGAGCAAGAGACCAACAAACTCTTTCTAAATCACCCCTTACATCTTGGTACCTATCTCCATGGACTACCACCCACTTGATTATTATGTGCTGGGCGCAGTTGAACCAAGACCAACAAACTCTTTCTAAATCACCCCTTACATCTTGGTACCGAACTCCATGGACTACCACCAAATTGATTATTATGTGCTGGGCGCATTTGAGCAAGAGACCAACAAAACTCTTTCTAAATCACCCCTTACATCTTGGTACCGAACTCCATGGACTACCACCAAATTGATTATTATTGTAGCGGCGCATTTGAGCAAGAGACCAACAAAACTCTTTCTAAATCACCTTACATCTTGGTACCGAACTCCATGGACTACCAAATTGATTATTATGTGCTGGGCGCATTTGAGCAAGAGACCAACCGACTCTTTCTAAATCACCCCTTACATCTTGGTACCGAACTCCATGGTTTACCACCAAATTGATTATTATGTGCTGGGCGCATTTGAGCAAAGACCAACAAAACTCTTTCTAAATCACCCCTTACATCTTGGTACCGAACTCCATGGACTACCACCAAATTGATTATTATGTGCTGGGCGCATTTGAGCAAAGACCAACAAAACTCTTTCTAAATCTGCCCCTTACATCTTGGTACCGAACTCCATGGACTACCACCAAATTGATTATTATGTGCTGGGCGCAGTTGAGCAAGAGACCAACAAAACTCTTTCTAAATCACCCCTTACATCTTGGTACCGAACTCCATGGAACTGCCACCCTTGATTATTATGTCTTGAAGACGCATTTGAGCAAGAACAAGATCACTTCATCACCCTTACATCTTGGTACCTATCTCCATGGACTACCACCCACTTGATTATTATGTGCTGGGCGCAGTTGAGCAAGAGACCAACAAAGACTCTTTCTAAATCACCCCTTACATCTTGGTACCGAACTCCATGGACTGCCACCCACTTGATTATTATGTGCTGGGCGCAGTTGAGCAAGAGACCAACAAAACTCTTTCTAAATCACCCCTTACATCTTGGTACCGAACTCCATGGACTACCACCAAATTGATTATTATGTGCTGGGCGCATTTGAGCAAGAGACCAACAAAACTCTTTCTAAATCACCCCTTACATCTTGTTACCGAACTCCATGGACTACCACCAAATTGATTATTATGTGCTGGGCGCAGTTGAGCAAGAGACCAACAAAACTCTTTCTAAATCACCCTTACATCTTGGTATGAACTCCATGGACTACCACCAAATTGATTATTATGTGCTGGGCGCATTTGAGCAAGAGACCAACAAAACTCTTTCTAAATCACCTTACATCTTGGTACCGAACTCCATGGACTACCACCAAATTGATTATTATGTGCTGGGCGCAGTTGAGCAAGAAGCCAACAAAACTCTTTCTAAATCACCCCTTACATCTTGGTACCGAACTCCATGGACTGCCACCCCACTTGATTATTATGTGCTGGGCGCATTTGAGCAGAAGACCAACAAAACTCTTTCTAAATCCCCCTTACATCTTGGTACCTATCTCCATGGACTACCACCCACTTGATTATTATGTGCTGGGCGCAGTTGAGCAAGAGACCAACAAAACTCTTTCTAAATCACCCCTTACATCTTGGTACCGAACTCCATGGACTGCCACCCACTTGATTATTATGTGCTGGGCGCAGTTGACAAGACCAACAAAACTCTTTCTAAATCACCCCTTACATCTTGGTACCGAACTCCATGGACTACCACCAAATTGATTATTATGTGCTAGGCGCATTTGAGCAGAAGACCAACAAAACTCTTTCTAAATCACCCCTTGTCTTGGTACCGAACTCCATGGACTACCACCAAATTGATTATTATGTGCTTGGCGCATTTGAGCAAGAGACCAACAAAACTCTTTCTAAATCACCCCTTACATCTTGATGCTGAACTCCATGGACTACCACCCACTTGATTATTATGTGCTGGGCGCAGTTGAGCAAGAGACCAACAAAACTCTTTAAATCACCCCTTACATCTTGGTACCGAACTCCATGGACTACCACCAAATTGATTATTATGTGCTGGGCGCAGTTGAGCAAGAGACCAACAAAACTCTTTCTAAATCACCCCTTACATCTTGGTACCGAACTCCATGGACTACCACCACTTGATTATTATGTGCTGGGCGCAGTTGAGCAAGAGACCAACAAAACTCTTTCTAAGTACCCCTTACATCTTGGTACCGAACTCCATGGACTACCACCAAATTGATTATTATGTGCTTGGCGCATTTGAGCAAGAGACCAACAAAACTCTTTCTAAATCACCCCTTACATCTTGGTACCGAACTCCATGGACTACCACCCACTTGATTATTATGTGCTGGGCGCAGTTGAGCAAGAGACCAACAAAACTCTTTCTAAATCACCCCTTACATCTTGGTACCGAACTCCATGGACTACCACCCACTTGATTATTATGTGCTGGGCGCAGATTGAGCAAGAGACCAACAAAACTCTTTCTAAATCACCCCTTACATCTTGGTACCGAACTCCATGGACTACCACCAAATTGATTATTATGTGCTGGGCGCATTTGAGCAAGAGACCAACAAAACTCTTTCTAAATCACCCCTTACATCTTGGTACCGAACTCCATGGACTACCACCAAATTGATTATTATGTGCTGGGCGCATTTGAGCAAGAGACCAACAAAACTCTTTCTAAATCACCCCTTACATCTTGGTACCGAACTCCATGGACTACCACCCACTTGATTATTATGTGCTGGGCGCAGTTGAGCAAGAGACCAGCAAAACTCTTTCTAAATCACCTTACATCTTGGCACCGAACTCCATGGACTGCCACACTTGATTATTATGTGCTGGGCGCGGTTAGGCAAGAGACCAACAAAACTCTTTCTAAATCACCCCTTACATCTTGGTACCGAACTCCATGGACTACCACCAAATTGATTATTATGTGCTGGGCGCATTTGAGCAAGAGACCAACAAAACTCTTTCTAAATCACCCCTTACAATACCCAGTACCGAACTCATGGACTACCACCAAATTGATTATTATGTGCTGGGCGCAGTTGAGCAAGAGACCAACAAAACTCTTTCTAAATCACCCCTTACATCTTGGTACCGAACTCCATGGACTGCCACCCACTTGATTATTATGTGCTGGGCGCATTTGAGCAAGAGACCAACAAAACTCTTTCTAAATCACCCCTTACATCTTGGTACCTATCTCCATGGACTACCACCCACTTGATTATTATGTGCTGGGCGCAGTTGAGCAAGAGACCAACAAAACTCTTTCTAAATCTGCCATCTTGGTACCGAACTCTCCATGGACTGCCACCCACTTGATTATTATGTGCTGGGCGCAGTTGAGCAAGAGACCAACAAAACTCTTTCTAAATCACCCCTTACATCTTGGTACCGAACTCCATGGACTACCACCAAATTGATTATTATGTGCTGGGCGCATTTGAGCAAGAGACCAACAAAACTCTTTCTAAATCACCCCTTACATCTTGGTACCGGGCTCCATGGACTACCACCAAATTGATTATTATGTGCTGGGCGCATTTGAGCAAGAGACCAACAAAACTCTTTCTAAATCACCCCTTACATCTTGGTACCGAACTCCATGGACTACCACCAAATTGATTATTATGTGCTGGGCGCATTTGAGCAAGAGACCAACAAAAACTCTTTCTAAATCACCCTTACATCTTGGTACCGAACTCCGCTGGACTACCACCAAATTGATTATTATGTGCTGGGCGCATTTGGGCAAAGACCAACAAAACTCTTTCTAAATCACCCCTTACATCTTGGTACCGAACTCCATGGACTACCACTGCAAATTGATTATTATGTGCTGGGCGCATTTGAGCAAGAGACCAACAAAACTCTTTCTAAATCACCCCTTACATCTTGGTACCGAACTCCATGGACTTCTACAAATTGATTATTATGTGCTGGGCGCATTTGAGCAAGACCAACAAAAACTCTTTAAATCACCCCTTACATCTTGGTACCAAGAACTCCATGGACTACCACCAACTTGATTATTATGTGCTGGGCGCATTTGGGCAAGAGACCAACAAAACTCTTTCTAAATCACCCCTTACATCTTGAGTACCGAACTCCATGGACTACCACCAAATTGATTATTATGTGCTGGGCGCATTTGAGCAAGAGACCAACAAAACTCTTTCTAAATCACCCTTACATCTTGGTACCGAACTCCATGGACTACCACCAAATTGATTATTATGTGCTGGGCGCATTTGAACAGAGACAACAAAACTCTTTCTAAATCACCCCTTACATCTTGGTACCGAACTCCATGGACTACCACCAAATTGATTATTATGTGCTGGGCGCAGTTGAGCAAGAGACCAACAAAACTCTTTCTAAATCACCCCTTACATCTTGGTACCGAACTCCATGGACTGCCACCCACTTGATTATTATGTGCTGGGCGCAGTTGGGCAAGAGACCAACAAAACTCTTTCTAAATCACCCCTTACATCTTGGTACCGAACTCCATGGACTACCACCAAATTGATTATTATGTGCTGGGCGCAGTTGAGCAAGAGACCAACAAAACTCTTTCTAAATCACCCCTTACATCTTGGTACCGAACTCCATGGACTACCACCAAATTGATTATTATGTGCTGGGCGCATTTGAGCAAGGAACCAACAAAACTCTTTCTAAATCACCCCTTACATCTTGGTACCTATCTCCATGGACTACCACCAACTTGATTATTATGTGCTGGGCGCATTTTGGGCAAGAGACCAACAAAACTCTTTCTAAATCACCCTTACATCTTGGTACCGAACTCCATGGGTACCACCAAATTGATTATTATGTGCTGGGCGCATTTGAGCAAGAAGACCAACGAAACTTTCTTTCTAAATCACCCCTTACATCTTGGTACCGAACTCCATGGACTACCACCAAATTGATTATTATGTGCTGGGCGCATTTGAGCAAGAGACCAACAAAACTCTTTCTAAATCACCCCTTACATCCTTTGGTACCGAACTCCATGGACTACCACCAAATTGATTATTATGTGCTGGGCGCATTTGAGCAAGAGACCAACAAAACTCTTTCTAAATCACCCGCCACATCTTGGTACCGAACTCCATGGACTACCACCAACTTGATTATTATGTGCTGGGCGCATTTGGGCAAAGAGACCAACAAAACTGCACCTAAATCACCCCTTACATCTTGGTACCGAACTCCATGGACTACCACCAAATTGATTATTATGTGCTGGGCGCATTTGAGCAAGACAACAAACTCTTTCTAAATCACCCCTTACATCTTGGTACCGAACTCCACTGGACTACCACCAAATTGATTATTATGTGCTGGGCGCATTTGAGCAAGAGACCAACAAAACTCTTTCTAAATCACCCCTTACATCTTGGTACCGAACTCCATGGACTGCCACCCACTTGATTATTATGTGGCTGGGCGCAGTTGAGCAAGAGACCAACAAAAATACTTCTAAATCACCCCTTACATCTAGAGAATTGCCGAACTCCCATGGACTACCACCAAATTGATTATTATGTGCTGGGCGCATTTGAGCAAAGACCAACAAAACTCTTTCTAAATCACCCCTTACATCTTGGTACCGAACTCCATGGACTACCACCAAATTGATTATTATGTGCTGGAAGGCGCAGTTGAGCAAGAGAGACCAACAAAACTCTTTCTAAATCACCCCTTACATCTTGGTACCGAACTCCATGGACTACCACCAAATTGATTATTATGTGCTGGGCGCAGTTGAGCAAGAGACCAACAAAACTCTTTCTAAATCACCCCTTACATCTTGGTACCTATCTCCATGGACTACCACCAACTTGATTATTATGTGCTGGGCGCATTTGAGCAGAGACCAGCAAAACTCTTTCTAAATCACCCCTTACATCTTGGTACCGAACTCCATGGACTACCAAATTGATTATTATGTGCTGGGCGCATTTGAGCAAGAGACCAACAAAACTCTTTCTAAATCACCCCTTACATCTTGGTACCGAACTCCATGGACTACCACCAAATTGATTATTATGCTGGGCACAGGCAAAGAGACCAACAAAACTCTTTCTAAATCACCCCTTACATCTTGGTACCGAACTCCATGGACTACCACCAAATTGATTATTATGTGCTGGGCGCATTTGAGCAAAGAACCAACAAACTCTTTCTAAATCACCCCTTACATCTTGGTACCGAACTCCATGGACTACCACAAATTGATTATTATGTGCTTGGCGCAGTTGAGCAAGAGACCAACAAAACTCTTTCTAAATCACCCCTTACATCTTGGTACCGAACTCCATGGACTGCCACCAAATTGATTATTATGTGCTGGGCGCATTTGAGCAAGAGACCAACAAAACTCTTTCTAAATCACCCCTTACATCTTGGTACCGAACTCCATGGACTACACCAAATTGATTATTATGTGCTGGGCGCATTTGAGCAAGAGACCAACAAAACTCTTTCTAAATCACCCCTTACATCTTGGTACCGAACTCCATGGACTACCACCAAATTGATTATTATGTGCTTGGCGCAGTTGAGCAAGAGACCAACAAAACTCTTTCTAAATCACCCCTTACATCTTGGTACCGAACTCCATGGACTACCCACCAAATTGATTATTATGTGCTGGGCGCATTTGAGCAAGAGACCAACAAAACTCTTTCTAAATCACCCCTTACATCTTGGTACCGAACTCCATGGACTACCACCAAATTGATTATTATGTGCTGGGCGCATTTGAGCAAGAGACCAACAAAACTCTTTCTAAATCACCCCTTACATCTTGGTACCGAACTCCATGGACTACCACCAAATTGATTATTATGTGCTGGGCGCATTTGAGCAAAGACCAATATGGACTACCACCAAATTGATTATTATGTGCTGGGCGCATTTGAGCAAGAGACCAACAAAACTCTTTCTAAATCACCCCTTACATCCTTTGGTACCGAACTCCATGGACTACCACCAAATTGATTATTATGTGCTTGGCGCAGTTGACAAGAGACCAACAAACTCTTTCTAAATCACCCCTTACATCTTGGTACCGAACTCCATGGACTACCACCAAATTGATTATTATGTGCTGGGCGCATTTGAGCAAGAGACCAACAAAACTCTTTCTAAATCACCCCTTACATCTTGGTACCGAACTCCATGGACTACCACCAAATTGATTATTATGTGCTGGGCGCAGTTGAGCAAGAGACCAACAAAACTCTTTCTAAATCACCCCTTACATCTTGGTACCTATCTCCATGGACTACCACCAACTTGATTATTATGTGCTGGGCGCATTTGAGCAAGAGACCAACAAAACTCTTTCTAAATCACCCCTTACATCTTGGTACCGAACTCCATGGACTACCACCAACTTGATTATTATGTGCTGGGCGCATTTGAGCAAGAGACCAACAAAACTCTTTCTAAATCACCCCTTACATCTTGACACCGAACTCCATGGACTACCGCAAATTGATTATTATGTGCTGGGCGCATTTGAGCAAGAGACCAACAAAACTCTTTCTAAATCACCCCTTACATCTTGGTACCGAACTCCATGGACTACCACCAAATTGATTATTATGTGCTGGGCGCATTTGAGCAAGAGACCAACAAAACTCTTTCTAAATCACCCCTTACATCTTGGTACCGAACTCCATGGACTACCACCAAATTGATTATTATGTGCTGGGCGCATTTGAGCAAGAGACCAACAAACTCTTTCTAAATCACCCCTTACATCTTGGTACCGAACTCCATGGACTACCACCAAATTGATTATTATGTGCTGGGCGCATTTGAGCAAGAGACCAACAAAACTCTTTCTAAATCCACCCCTTACATCTTGGTACCGAACTCCATGGACTACCACCAAATTGATTATTATGTGCTTGGCGCAGTTGAGCAAGAGACCAACAAACTCTTTCTAAATCACCCCCTTACATCTTGGTACCGAACTCCATGGACTACCACCAAATTGATTATTATGTGCTGGGCGCAGTTGAGCAAGAGACCAACAAAACTCTTTCTAAATCACCCCTTACATCTTGGTACCGAACTCCATGGACTACCACCAAATTGATTATTATGTGCTGGGCGCATTTGGGCAAGAGACCAACAAAACTCTTTCTAAATCACCCCTTACATCTTGGTACAGACTCCATGGACTACCACCAAATTGATTATTATGTGCTGAGCGCAGTTGAGCAGAGACCAACAAAACTCTTTATAAATCACCCCTTACATCTTGGTACCGAACTCCATGGACTACCACCAAATTGATTATTATGTGCTGGGCGCAGTTGAGCAAGAGACCAACAAAACTCTTTCTAAATCACCCCTTACATCTTGGTACCGAACTCCATGGACTACCACCAAATTGATTATTATGTGCTGGGCGCATTTGAGCAAGAGACCAACAAAACTCTTTCTAAATCACCCCTTACATCTTGGTACCGAACTCCATGGACTACCACCAAATTGATTATTATGTGCTGGGCGCATTTGAGCAAGAGACCAACAAAACTCCTTTCTAAATCACCCCTTACATCTTGGTACCGAACTCCATGGACTACCACCAACTTGATTATTATGTGGGCGCAGTTGAGCAAGAGACCAACAAAACTCTTTCTAAATCACCCCTTACATCTTGGTACCGAACTCCATGGACTACCACCAAATTGATTATTATGTGCTGGGCGCATTTGAGCAAGAGACCAACAAAACTCTTTCTAAATCACCCCTTACATCTTGGTACCTAACTCCATGGACTACCACCAACTTGATTATTATGTGCTGGGCGCAGTTGAGCAAGAGACCAACAAAACTCTTTCTAAATGCCCCTTACATCTTGGTACCGAACTCCATGGACTACCACCAACTGATTATGTGCTGGGCGCAGTTGAGCAAGAGACCCAACAAAACTCTTTCTAAATCACCCCTTACATCTTGGTACCTAACTCCATGGACTACCACCAAATTGATTATTATGTGCTGGGCGCAGTTGAGCAAGAGACCAACAAAACTCTTTCTAAATCCACCCCTTACATCTTGGTACCGAACTCCATGGACTACCACCAACTTGATTATTATGTGCTGGGCGCAGTTGAGCAAGAGACCAACAAAACTCTTTCTAAATCACCCCTTACATCTTGGTACCGAACTCCATGGACTACCACCAACTTGATTATTATGTGCTGGGCGCAGTTGAGCAGAAGACCAACAAAACTCTTTCTAAATCACCCCTTACATCTTGGTACCGAACTCCATGGACTACCACCAACTTGATTATTATGTGCTGGGCGCAGTTGAGCAAGAGACCAAGCAAAACTCTTTCTAAATCACTTGCTACATCTTGGTACGGAACTCCATGGACTACCACCAACTTGATTATTATGTACTGGGCGCATTTGAGCAAGAGACCAACAAAACTCTTTCTAAATCACCCCTTACATCTTGGTACCGAACTCCATGGACTACCACCAACTTGATTATTATGTGCTGGGCGCAGTTGAGCAAGAGACCAACAAAACTCTTTCTAAATCACCCTACATCTTGGTACCGAACTCCATGGACTACCACCAAATTGATTGACCTGTACTGGGCGCATTTGAGCAAGAGACCAACAAAACTCTTTCTAAATCACCCCTTACATCTTGGTACCTACTCTCCATGGACTACCACCCACTTGATTATTATGTGCTGGGCGCAGTTGAGCAAGAGACCAACAAAACTCTTTCTGAATGCACCCCTTACATCTTGGTACCGAACTCCATGGACTACCACCAACTTGATTATTATGTGCTGGGCGCAGTTGAGCAAGAGACCAACAAACTCTTTCTAAATCACCCCTTACATCTTACGGTACGGAACTCCATGGACTACCACCAACTTGATTATTATGTGCTGGGCGCATTTGAGCAAGAGACCAACAAAAAACTCTTTCTAAATCACCCCTTACATCTTGGTACCGAACTCCATGGACTACCACCAACTTGATTATTATGTGCTGGGCGCAGTTGAGCAAGAGACCAACAAAACTCTTTCTAAATCACCTTACATCTTGGTACCGAACTCCATGGACTACCACCAAATTGATTATTATGTGCTGGGCGCATTTGAGCAAGAGACCAACAAAACTCTTTCTAAATCACCCCTTACATCTTGGTACCTATCTCCATGGACTACCACCCACTTGATTATTATGTGCTGGGCGCAGTTGAGCAAGAGACCAACAAAACTCTTTCACAAATCACCCCTTACATCTTGGTACCGAACTCCATGGACTACCACCAAATTGATTATTATGTGCTGGGCGCAGTTGAGCAAGAGACCAACAAAACTCTTTCTAAATCACCCCTTACATCTTGGTACCGAACTCCATGGACTACACCAAATTGGTTATTATGTGCTGGGCGCAGTTGAGCAAGAGACCAACGAGAAACTCTTTCTAAATCACACATCTTGGTACCTAACTCCGCGGACTACCACCAACTTGATTATTATGTGCTGGGCGCAGTTGGGCAAAGAGACCAACAAAACTCTTTCTAAATCACCCCTTACATCTTGGTACCCTAACTCCATGGACTACCACCAACTTGATTATTATGTGCTGGGCGCATTTGAGCAAGAGACCAACAAAACTCTTTCATCACCCCTTACATCTTGGTACCTAACTCCATGGACTACCACCAACTTGATTATTATGTGCTGGAAAACAGTTGAGCAAGAGACCAACAAAACTCTTTCTGAAATCACCCCTTACATCTTGGTACCTAACTCCATGGACTACCACCAAATTGATTATTATGTGCTGGGCGCAGTTGAGCAAGAGACCAACAAGACTCTTTCTAAATCACCCCTTACATCTTGGTACCGAACTCCATGGACTACCACCAAATTGATTATTATGTGCTGGGCGCATTTGAGCAAGAGACCAACAAAACTCTTTCTAAATCACCCCTTACATCTTGGTACCTATCTCCATGGACTACCACCCACTTGATTATTATGTGCTGGGCGCAGTTGAGCAAGAGACCAGCAAAACTCTTTCTAAATCACCCCTTACATCTTGTTACCAGCAACTCCGCTACCACCAAATTGATTATTATGTGCTGGGCGCAGTTGAGCAAGAGACCAACAAAACTCTTTCTAAATCACCCCTTACATCTTGGTACCTAACTCCATGGACTACCACCCTTGATTATTATGTGCTGGGCGCAGTTGAGCAAGAGACCAACAAAACTCTTTCTAAATCACCCTTACATCTTGGTACCTAACTCCATGGACTACCACCCACTTGATTATTATGTGCTTGGCACCCAGTTGAGCAAAGACCAACAAACTCTTTCTAAATCACCTTACATCTTGGTGCCTAACTCCATGGACTACTATTTCAACTTGATTATTATATTGTAGGCGCAGTTGAGCAAGAGACCAACAAAACTCTTTCTAAATCACCCCTTACATCTTGGTACCTATCTCCATGGACTACCACCCACTTGATTATTATGTGCTGGGCGCAGTTGAGCAAGAGACCAACAAAACTCTTTCTAAATCACCCCTTACATCTTGGTACCGAACTCCATGGACTACAACTTGATTATTATAGCTGGGCGCAGTTGAGCAAGAGACCAACAAAACTCTTTCTAAATCACCCCTTACATCTTGGTACCTATCTCCATGGACTACCACCAACTTGATTATTATGTGCTGGGCGCAGTTGAGCGAGACCAACAAAACTCTTTCTAAATCACCCCTTACATCTTGGTACCTTTGCACCAGAACTCCATGGACTACCACCATGATTATTATGTGCTGGGCACGGTTGAGCAAGAGACCAACAAAACTCTTTCTAAATCACCCCTTACATCTTGGTACGAACTCCATGGACTACACCCAAATTGATTATTATGTGCTGGGCGCAGTTGAGCAAGAGACCAACAAAACTCTTTCTAAATCACCCCTTACATCTTGGTACCTAACTCCATGGACTACCACCAACTTGATTATTATGTGCTGGGCGCATTTGAGCAAGAGACCAACAAAACTCTTTCTAAATCACCCCTTACATCTTGGTACCGAACTCCATGGACTACCAAATTGATTATTATGTGCTTGGCGCAGTTGAGCAAGAAGACCAACAAAACTCTTTCTAAATCACCCCTTACATCTTGGTACCTAACTCCATGGACTACCACCAAATTGATTATTATGTGCTGGGCGCAGTTGAGCAAGAGACCAACAAAACTCTTTCTAAATCACCCCTTACATCTTGGTACCTAACTCCATGGACTACCACCAAATTGATTATTATGTGCTGGGCGCAGTTGAGCAAGAGACCAACAAACTCTTTCTAAATCACCCCTTACATCTTGTTACCTAACTCCATGGACTACCACCAAATTGATTATTATGTGCTGGGCGCAGTTGAGCAAGAGACCAATACGGCCTATCTTTCTAAATCACCTCATCATGGTACCTAACTCCATGGACTACCACCAAAAAATTGATTGGCCATATTGCTGGTACAGTTGAGCAAAACAGCAAAACTCTTTCTAAATCACCCCTTACATCTTGGTACCTAACTCCATGGACTTACCACCAAATTGATTATTATGTGCTTGGCGCAGTTGAGCAAGAGACCAACAAAACTCTTTCTAAAATGCCTTACATCTTGGTACCTAACTCCATGGACTACCACCAAATTGATTATTATGTGCTGGGCGCAGTTGAGCAAGAGACCAACAAAACTCTTTCTAAATCACCCCTTACATCTTGGTACCTAACTCCATGGACTACCACCAAATTGATTATTATGTGCTGGGCGCAGTTGAGCAAGAGACCAACAAACTCTTTCTAAATCACCCTTACATCTTGGTACCTAACTCCATGGACTACCACCAAATTGATTATTATGTGCTGGGCGCAGTTGAGCAAGAGACCAACAAAACTCTTTCTAAATCACCCCTTACATCTTGGTACCTAACTCCATGGACTACCCACTTGATTATTATGTGCTTGGCGCAGTTGAGCAAGAGATTCAACAAAACTCTTTCTAAAATCACCCCTTACATCATGGTACCTAACTCCATGGACTACCACCCACTTGATTATTATGTGCTGGGCGCAGTTGAGCAAGAGACCAATAAAAACTCTTTCTAAATCACCCCTTACATCTTGGTACCGAACTCCATGGACTACCACCCACTTGATTATTATGTGCTGGGCGCAGTTGAGCAAGGAGCCTTCAAAACTCTTTCTAAATCACCTTACATCTTGGTACCAATACGGACTACCACCAAATTGATTATTATGTGCTGGGCGCAGTTGAGCAAGAGACCAACAAAACTCTTTCTAAATCACCCCTTACATCTTGGTACCTAACTCCATGGACTACCACCAACTTGATTATTATGTGCTGGGCGCATTTGAGCAAGAGACCAACAAAACTCTTTCTAAATCACCCCTTACATCTTGGTACCGAACTCCATGGACTACCACCAAATTGATTATTATGTGCTGGGCGCAGTTGAACAAGAGACCAACAAAACTCTTTCTAAATCACCCCTTACATCTTGGTACCTAACTCCATGGACTACCACCAAATTGATTATTATGTGCTGACGCAGTTGAGCAAGAGACCAACAAAACTCTTTCTAAATCACCCCTTACATCTTGGTACCGAACTCCATGGACTACCACCAACAGTTATTATGTGCTGGGCGCAGTTGAGCAAGGGCCAACAAAACTCTTTCTAAATCACCCCTTACATCTTGGTACCGAACTCCATGGACTACCACCAAATTGATTATTATGTGCTTGGCGCAGTTGAGCAAGAGACCAACAAAACTCTTTCTAAATCACCCCTTACATCTTGGTACCTAACTCCATGGACTACCACCAAATTGATTATTATGTGCTTGGCATAGTTGAGCAAAGACCAACAAACTCTTTCTAAATCACCCCTTACATCTTGGTACCGAATACATGGACTACCACCAACTTGATTATTATGTGCTGGGCGCAGTTGAGCAAGAGACCAACAAAACTCTTTCTAAAAATGCCCCTTACATCTTGGTACCGAACTCCATGGACTACCACCAAATTGATTATTATGTTGCTTGGCGCAGTTGAGCAAGAAGACCAGCAAAAACTCTTTCAATCCCCATATGGTACCTATCTCCATGGACTACCACCAAATTGATTATTATGTGCTGGGCGCAGTTGAGCAAAAAGAGACCAACAAAACTCTTTCTAAATCACCCCTTACATCCTCTTGGTACCGAACTCCATGGACTACCACCAAATTGATTATTATGTGCTGGGCGCATTTGGGCAAGAGACCAACAAAACTCTTTCTAAATCTACCCCTTACATCTTGGTACCTAACTCCATGGACTACCACCAACTTGATTATTATGTGCTGGGCGCATTTGAGCAAGAGACCAATAAAACTCTTTCTAAATCACCCTTACATCTTGGTACCTAACTCCATGGACTACCACCAACTTGATTATTATGTGCACCAAGGCGCATTTGAGCAAGAGACCAACAAAACTCTTTCTAAATCACCTTACATCTTGGTACCTAACTCCATGGACTACCACCAACTTGATTATTATGTGCTGGGCGCATTTGAGCAAGAGACCAACAAAACTCTTTCTAAATCACCCCTTACATCTTGGTACTAACTCCATGGACTTACCACCAGCAGTTATTATGTGCTGGGCGCATTTGAGCAAGAGACCAACAAAACTCTTTTCTAAATCACCCCTTACATCTTGTTACCTAACTCCATGGACTACCACCAACTTGATTATTATGTGCTGGGCTGCCCATTTGAGCAAGAGACCAACAAAACTCTTTCTAAATCACCCCTTACATCTTGGTACCTAACTCCATGGACTACCACCAACTTGATTATTATGTGCTGGGCGCATTTGAGCAAGAGACCAACAAAACTCTTTCTAAATCACCCCTTACATCTTGGTACCTAACTCCATGGACTACCACAGCAGTTATTATGTGCTGGGCGCATTTGAGCCAAAGACCAACAAAAACTCTTTCTAAATCACCCCTTACATCTTGGTGCCAGCTCCATGGACTACCACCAACTTGATTAGCTATGTGCTGGGCGCAGTTGAGCAAGAGACCAACAAAACTCTTTCTAAATCACCTTACATCTTGGTACCTAACTCCATGGACTACCACCAACACTTGATTATTATGTGCTGGGCACCAGTTGGGCAAGAGACCAACAAAGACTCTTTCTAAATCACCCCTTACATCTTGGTACCGAACTCCGCCGGACTACCACCAACTTGATTATTATGTGCTGGGCGCAGTTGGAGCAAGAGACCAACAAAAACTCTTTCTAAATCACCCCTTACATCTTGGTACCCTATCATGGACTGCAACTTGATTATTATGTGCTGGGCGCAGTTGAGCAAGAGACCAACAAAACTCTTTCTAAATCACCCCTTACATCTTGGTACCGAACTCCATGGACTACCACCAACTTGATTATTATGTGCTGGGCGCAGTTGAGCAAAGACCAACAAAACTCTTTCTAAATCACCCCTTACATCTTGGTACCGAACTCCATGGACTACCACCAGCTTGATTATTATGTGCTAGGTACCGGATTGAGCAAAGACCAACAAAACTCTTTCTAAATCACCCCTTACATCGGTACCTAACTCCATGGACTGCCACCAACTTGGTCAACGTATGTACTGGGCACCGGTTGAGCAAGAGACCAACAAAACTCTTTCTAAATCACCCCTTACATCTTGGTACCGAACTCCATGGACTACCACCAACTTGATTATTATGTGCTGGGCGCAGTTGAGCAAGAGACCAGCAAAACTCTTTCTAAATCACCCCTTACATCTTGGTACCGAACTCCATGGACTACCACCAACTTGATTATTATGTGCTGAGGCTGCAGTTGAGGCAAGAGACCAACAAAACTCTTTCTAAATCACCCCTTACATCTTGGTACCGAACTCCATGGACTACCACCAACTTGATTATTATGTGCTGGGCGCAGTTGAGCAAGAGACCAACAAAACTCTTTCTAAATGCGCACTTACATCTTGGTACCGAACTCCATGGACTACCACCAACTTGATTATTATGTGCTGGGCGCAGTTGAGCAAGAGACCAACAAAACTCTTTCTAAATCACCCCTTACATCTTGTTACCTAACTCCATGGACTGCCACACCAACTTGATTATTATGTGCTGGGCGCAGTTGAGCAAGAGACCAACAAAACTCTTTCTAAATCACCCCTTACATCTTGGTACCGAACTCCATGGACTACCACCAGCAGTTATTATGTGCTGGGCGCAGTTGGGCAAGAGACCAACAAAACTCTTTCTAAATCACCCTTACATCTTGGTACCGAACTCCATGGACTACCACCAACTTGATTATTATGTGCTGGGCGCGGTTCAGGCAAAGAGACCAACAAAACTCTTTCTAAATCACCCTTACATCTTGGTACCGAACTCCATGGACCTACGCAACAGTTATTATGTGCTGGGCGCAGTTGAGCAAGAGACCAACAAAACTCTTTCTAAATCACCCCTTACATCTTGGTACCTAACTCCATGGACTGCCACCAACTTGATTATTATGTGCTGGGCGCAGTTGAGCAAGAGACCAACAAAACTCTTTCTAAATCACCCCTTACATCTTGGTACCTAACTCCATGGACTGCCACCAACTTGATTATTATGTGCTGGGCGCAGTTGAGCAAGAGACCAACAAAACTCTTTCTAAATCACCCCTTACATCTTGGTACCGAACTCCATGGACTACCACCAACTTGATTATTATGTGCTGGGCGCAGTTGAGCAAAGAGACAACAAAACTCTTTCTAAATGCTACATCTTGGTACCGAACTCATGGACTACCACCAACTTGATTATTATGTGCTGGGCGCAGTTGAGCAAGAGACCAACAAAACTCTTTCTAAATCACCCCACCACATCTTGGTACCGAACTCCATGGACTACCACCAAATTGATTATTATGTGCTTGGCGCAGTTGAGCAAGAGACCAACAAAACTCTTTTAAATCCCACCCCATACATCTTGGTACCTGTCTCATGGACTACCACCAAATTGATTATTATGTGCTGGGCGCAGTTGAGCAAGAGACCAACAAAACTCTTTCTAAATCACCCCTTACATCTTGGTACCGAACTCCATGGACTACCACCAAATTGATTATTATGTGCTGGGCGCATTTGAGCAAGACCAACAAAACTCTTTCTAAATCACCCCTTACATCTTGGTACCTAACTCCATGGACTACCACCAACTTGATTATTATGTGCTGGGCGCATTTGAGCAAGAGACCAACAAAACTCTTTCTAAATCACCCCTTACATCTTGGTACCTAACTCCATGGATTACACCAACTTGATTATTATGTGCTGGGCGCATTTGAGCAAGAGACCAACAAAACTCTTTCTAAATCACCCCTTACATCTTGGTACCTAACTCCATGGACTACCATAACTTGATTATTATGTGCTGGGCGCATTTGAGCAAGAGGCCGGCAAAACTCTTTCTAAATCACCCCTTACATCTTGGTACCTAACTCCATGGACTACCACCAACTTGATTATTATGTGCTGGGCGCATTTGAGCAAGAGACCAACAAAACTCTTTCTAAATCACCCCTTACATCTTGGTACCTAACCCATGGACTACCACCAACGTTATTATGTGCTGGGCCGCATTTGAGGCAAGAGACCAACAAAACTCTTTCTAAATCACCCCTTACATCTTGGTACCTAACTCCATGGACTACCACCAACTTGATTATTATGTGCTGGGCGCATTTGAGCAAGAGACCAACAAAACTCTTTCTAAATCACCCCTTACATCTTGGTACCTAACTCTACTGGACTACCACCAACTTGATTATTATGTGCTGGGCGCCATTTGGTGAAGACCAACAAAACTCTTTCTAAATCACCCTTACATCTTGGTGCCGAACTCCATGGACTACCCAACTTGATTATTATGTGCTGGGCGCAGTTGAGCAAGAGACCAACAAACTCTTTCTAAATCACCCCTTACATCTTGGTACCTAACTCCATGGACTACCACCAACTTGATTATTATGTGCTGGGCGCAGTTGAGCAAGAGACCAACAAAACTCTTTCTAAATCACCCCTTACATCTTGGTACCAGAACTCCATGGACTACCACCAACTTGATTATTATGTGCTGGGCGCAGTTGAGCAAGAGACCAACAAAACTCTTTCTAAATCACCCCTTACATCTTGGTACCTAACTCCATGGACTACCACCAACTTGATTATTATGTGCTGGGCGCAGTTGAGCAAGAGACCAACAAAACTCTTTCTAAATCACCCTTACATCTTGGTACCGAACTCCATGGACTACCACCAACTTGATTATTATGTGCTGGGCGCAGTTGGGCAAGAGACCAACAAAACTCTTTCTAAAATCACCCCTTACATCTTGGTACCGAACTCCATGGACTACCACCAACTTGATTATTATGTGCTGGGCGCAGTTGAGCAAGAGACCAACAAAACTCTTTCTAAATCACCCCTTACGTCTTGGTACCTAACTCCATGGACTGCCACCAACTTGATTATTATGTGCTGGGCGCAGTTGAGCAAAGGACCAACAAAACTCTTTCTAAATCACCCCTTACATCTTGGTACCGAACTCCATGGACTACCACCAACTTGATTATTATGTGCTGGGCGCAGTTGAGCAAGAGACCAACAAAACTCTTTCTAAATCACCCCTTACATCTTGGTACCGAACTCCATGGACTACCACCCAACTTGATTATTATGTGCTGGGCGCAGTTGAGCAAGAGACTAGCTTAAACTCTTTCTAAATCACCCCTTACATCTTGGTACCGAACTCCATGGACTACCACCAACTTGATTATTATGTGCTGGGCGCAGTTGAGCAAGAGACCAACAAAACTCTTTCTAAATCACCCCTTACATCTTGGTACCGAACTCCATGGACTACCACCAACTGCGTTATTATGTGCTGGGCGCAGTTGAGCAAGAGACCAACAAAACTCTTTCTAAATCACCCCTTACATCTTGGTACCGAACTCCATGGACTGCCACCAACTTGATTATTATGTGCTGGGCGCAGTTGAGCAAGAGACCAACAAAACTCTTTCTAAATCACCCTTACATCTTGGTACCTAACTCCATGGACTGCCACCAACTTGATTATTATGTGCTGGGCGCAGTTGAGCAAGAGACCAACAAAACTCTTTCTAAATCACCCCTTACATCTTGGTACCGAACTCCATGGACTACCACCAACTTGATTATTATGTGCTGGGCGCAGTTGAGGCAAGAGACCAACAAAACTCTTTCTAAATCACCCCTTACATCTTGGTACCGAACTCCATGGACTACCACCAACTTGATTATTATGTGCTGGGCGCAGTTGAGCAAGAGACCAACAAAACTCTTTCTAAATCACCCCTTACATCTTGGTACCGAACTCCATGGACTACCACCAACTTGATTATTATGTGCTGGGCGCAGTTGAGCAAGGATAACCAAAACTCTTTCTAAATCACCCCTTACATCTTGGTACCTAACTCCATGGACTGCCGCAACGATTATTATGTGCTGGGCGCAGTTGAGCAAGAGACCAACAAAACTCTTTCTAAATCACCCCTTACATCTTGGTACCCTAACTCCATGGTACCACCAACTTGATTATTATGTGCTGGGCGCAGTTGAGCAAGAGACCAACAAAACTCTTTCTAAATCACCCCTTACATCTTGGTACCGAACTCCATGGACTACCACCAGCGCTTGATTATTATGTGCTGGGCGCAGTTGAGCAAGAGACCAACAAAACTCTTTCTAAAATCACCCCTTACATCTTGGTACCGAACTCCACTGGACTACCACCACTTGATTATTATGTGGGCGCAGTTGAGCAAGAGACCAACAAAACTCTTTCTAAATCACCCCTTACATCTTGGTACCGAACTCCATGGACTACCACCAACTTGATTATTATGTGCTGGGCGCATTTGAGCAAGAGACCAACAAAACTCTTTCTAAATCACCACCCATCTTGATGCCGAACTCCATGGACTACCACCAACTTGATTATTATGTGCTGGGCGCAGTTGAGCAAGAGACCAACAAAACTCTTTCTAAATCACCCTTACATCTTGGTACCTATCTCCATGGACTACCACCAACTTGATTATTATGTGCTGGGCGCAGTTGAGCAAGAGACCAACAAAACTCTTTCTAAATCACCCCTTACATCTTGGTACCCCAACTCCATGGACTACCACCAACTTGATTATTATGTGCTGGGCGCAGTTGAGCAAGAAGACAACCTAGAAACTCTTTCTAAATCACCCCTTACATCTTGGTACCGAACTCCATGGACTACCACCAACTTGATTATTATGTGCTGGGCGCAGTTGAGCAAGAGACCAACAAAACTCTTTCTAAATCACCCCTTACATCTTGGTACGAACTCCATGGACTACCACCAACTTGATTATTATGTGCTGGGCGCAGTTGAGCAAGAGACCAACCAAAACTCTTTCTAAATCACCCCTTACATCTTGGTACCTAACTCCATGGACTACCACCAACTTGATTATTATGTGCTGGGCGCAGTTGAGCAAGAGACCAACAAAACTCTTTCTAAATCACCTTACATCTTGGTACCGAACTCCATGGACTACCACCAACTTGATTATTATGTGCTGGGCGCAGTTGAGCAAGAGACCAACAAAACTCTTTCTAAATGCCCCTTACATCTTGGTACCGAACTCCATGGACTACCACCAACTTGATTATTATGTGCTGGGCGCAGTTGAGCAAGAGACCAACAAAACTCTTTCTAAATCACCCCTTACATCTTGGTACCTAACTCCATGGACTACCACCAACTTGATTATTATGTACAGGCGCAGTTGAGCAAGAGACCAACAAAACTCTTTCTAAATCACCCCTTACATCTTGGTACCGAACTCCATGGACTACCACCAACTTGATTATTATGTGCTGGGCGCAGTTGAACAAGAGACCAACAAAACTCTTTCTAAATCACCCCTTACATCTTGGTACCTAACTCCATGGACTACCACCAACTTGATTATTATGTGCTGGGCGCAGTTGAGCAAGAGACCAACAAAACTCTTTCTAAATCGCACATCTTGGTACCTAACTCCATGGACTGCCACCAAATTGATTATTATGTGCTGGGCGCAGTTGAGCAAGAGACCAACAAAACTCTTTCTAAATCTGCCCCTTACATCTTGGTACCTAACTCCATGGACTACCACCCACTTGATTATTATGTGCTTGGCGCAGTTGAGCAAGAGACCAACAAAACTCTTTCTAAATCACCCCTTACATCTTGGTACCTAACTCCATGGACTACCACCCACTTGATTATTATGTGCTGGGCGCAGTTGAGCAAGAGACCAACAAAACTCTTTCTAAATCACCCCTTACATCTTGGTACCTAACTCCATGGACTACCACCAACTTGATTATTATGTGCTGGGCGCAGTTGAGCAAGAGACCAACAAAACTCTTTCTAAATCACCCCTTACATCTTGGTACCGAACTCCATGGACTACCACCAACTTGATTATTATGTGCTGGGCACGTTGAGCAGAAGACCAACAAAACTCTTTCTAAATCACCCCTTACATCTTGGTACCTAACTCCATGGACTGCCACCAACTTGATTATTATGTGCTGGGCGCATTTGAGCAAGAGACCAACAAAACTCTTTCTAAATCACCCCTTACATCTTGGTACCGAACTCCATGGACTACCACCAACTTGATTATTATGTGCTGGGCGCAGTTGGGCAAGAGACCAACAAGGAAACTCTTTCTAAATCACCCCTTACATCTTGGTACCTAACTCCATGGACTACCACCCACTTGATTATTATGTGCTGGGCGCAGTTGAGCAAGAGACCAACAAAACTCTTTCTAAATCACCTTACATCTTGGTACCTAACTCCATGGACTACCACCCACTTGATTATTATGTGCTGGGCGCAGTTGAGCAAGAGACCAACAAAACTCTTTCTAAATCACCCCTTACATCTTGGTACCTAACTCCATGGACTACCACCAACTTGATTATTATGTGCTGGGCGCAGTTGAGCAAGAGACCAACAAAACTCTTTCTAAATCACCCCTTACATCTTGGTACCTAACTCCATGGACTACCACCAACTTGATTATTATGTGCTGGGCGCAGTTGAGCAAGAGACCAACAAAACTCTTTCTAAATCACCCCTTACATCTTGGTACTATCACATGGACTACCACCCACTTGATTATTATGTGCTGGGCGCAGTTGAGCAAGAGACCAACAAAACTCTTTCTAAATCACCCCTTACATCTTGGTACCTAACTCCATGGACTACCACCAACTTGATTATTATGTGCTGGGCGCAGTTGAGCAAGAGACCAACAAAACTCTTTCTAAATCACCCCTTACATCTTGGTACCTAACTCCATGGACTACCACCAACTTGATTATTATGTGCTTGGCGCAGTTGAGCAAGAGACCAACAAAACTCTTTCTAAATCACCCCTTACATCTTGGTACCTAACTCCATGGACTACCACCCACTTGATTATTATGTGCTGGGCGCAGTTGAGCAAGAGACCAACAAAACTCTTTCTAAATCACCCCACATCTTGGTACCTAACTCCATGGACTACCACCAACTTGATTATTATGTGCTGGGCGCAGTTGAGCAAGAGACCAACAAAACTCTTTCTAAATCACCCCTTACATCTTGGTACCTAACTCCATGGACTACCACCAACTTGATTATTATGTGCTGGGCGCAGTTGAGCAAGAGACCAACAAAACTCTTTCTAAATCACCCCTTACATCTTGGTACCTAACTCCATGGACTGCTACACCAAATTGATTATTATGTGCTGGGCGCAGTTGAGCAAGAGACCAACAAAACTACTTTCTAAATCACCCCTTACATCTTGGTACCTATCTCCATGGACTACCACCCACTTGATTATTATGTGCTGGGCGCAGTTGAGCAAGAGACCAACAAAACTCTTTCTAAATCACCCCTTACATCTTGGTACCTATCTCCATGGACTACCACCCACTTGATTATTATGTGCTGGGCGCAGTTGAGCAAGAGACCAGCAAAACTCTTTCTAAATCACCCCTTACATCTTGGTACCTATCTCCATGGACTACCACCAACTTGATTATTATGTGCTTGGCGCAGTTGAGCAAGAGACCAACAAAACTCTTTCTAAATCACCCCTTACATCTTGGTACCTAACTCCATGGACTACCACCAACTTGATTATTATGTGCTGGGCGCAGTTGAGCAAGAGACCAACAAAACTCTTTCTAAATCACCCCTTACATCTTGGTACCTATCTCTCCATGGACTACCACCCACTTGATTATTATGTGCTGGGCGCAGTTGAGCAAGAGACCAACCAAAACTCTTTCTAAATCACCCCATACATCTTGGTACCTAACTCCATGGACATACCAAATTGATTATTATGTGCTGGGCGCAGTTGAGCAAAGAGAGAGACCAACAAAAACTCTTTCTAATCACCCCTTACATCTTGGTACCTATCTCCATGGACTACCACCCGCTTGATTATTATGTGCTGGGCGCAGTTGAGCAAGAGACCAACAAAACCTTTCTAAATCACCCCTTACATCTTGGTACCTATCTCCATGGACTACCACCAACTTGATTATTATGTGCTTGGCGCAGTTGAGCAAGAGACCAGCAAACTCTTTCTAAATCACCCCTTACATCTTGGTACCTAACTCCATGGACTACCACCAACTTGATTATTATGTGCTGGGCGCAGTTGAGCAAGAGACCAGCAAAACTCTTTCTAAATCACCCCTTACATCTTGGTACCTAACTCCATGGACTACCACCAACTTGATTATTATGTGCTGGGCGCAGTTGAGCAAGAGACCAACAAAACTCTTTCTAAATCACCCCCACATCTTGGTACCTAACTCGGACTACCACCAACTTGATTATTATGTGCTGGGCGCAGTTGAGCAAGAGACCAACAAACTCTTTCTAAATCACCCCTTACATCTTGGTACCTAACTCCATGGACTACCACCAACTTGATTATTATGTGCTGGGCGCAGTTGAGCAAGAGACCAACAAAACTCTTTCTAAATCACCCCTTACATCTTGGTACCTAACTCCATGGACTACCACCAACTTGATTATTATGTGCTGGGCGCAGTTGAGCAAGAGACCAACAAAACTCTTTCTAAATCACCTTACATCTTGGTACCTAACTCCATGGACTACCACCAACTTGATTATTATGTGCTGGGCGCAGTTGGTAAGACCAACAAAACTCTTTCTAAATCACCCCTTACATCTTGGTACCTAACTCCATGGACTACCACCAACTTGATTATTATGTGCTGGGCGCAGTTGAGCAAGAGACCAACAAAACTCTTTCTAAATCACCCCTTACATCTTGGTACCTAACTCCATGGACTGCCATAGAATTGATTATTATGTGCTGGGCGCAGTTGAGCAAGAGACCAACAAAACTCTTTCTAAATCACCCATACATCTTGGTACCGAACTCCATGGACTACCACCAACTTGATTATTATGTGCTGGGCGCAGTTGAGCAAGAGACCAACAAAACTCTTTCTAAATCACCCCTTACATCTTGGTACCTAACTCCATGGACTACCACCAACTTGATTATTATGTGCTGCTGGGCGCAGTTGAGCAAGAGACCAACAAAACTCTTTCTAAATCACCCCTTACATCTTGGTACCTAACTCCATGGACTACCACCAACTTGATTATTATGTGCTGGGCGCAGTTGAGCAGAGACCAACAAAAACTCTTTCTAAATCACCCCTTACATCTTGGTACCTAACTCCATGGACTACCACCAACTTGATTATTATGTGCTGGAGAGCGCAGTTGAGCAAGAGACCAACAAAACTCTTTCTAAATCACCCCTTACATCTTGGTACCTAACTCCATGGACTACCACCAACCCGATTATTATGTGCTGGGCGCAGTTGAGCAAGAGACCAACAAAACTCTTTCTAAATCACCCCTTACATCTTGGTACCGAACTCCATGGACTACCACCAACTTGATTATTATGTGCTGGGCGCAGTTGAGCAAGGGTTCAACAAAGCTCTTTCTAAATCACCCCTTACATCTTGGTACCTAACTCCATGGACTACCACCAACTTGATTATTATGTGCTGGGCGCAGTTGAGCAAGAGACCAACAAAACTCTTTCTAAATCACCCCTTACATCTTGGTACCTAACTCCATGGACTACCACCAACTTGATTATTATGTGCTGGGCGCAGTTGAGCAAGAGACCAACAAAACTCTTTCGTCACCCTTACATCTTGGTACCTAACTCCATGGACTGCCACCCACTTGATTATTATGTGCTGGGCGCAGTTGAGCAAGAGACCAACAAAACTCTTTCTAAATCACCCCTTACATCTTGAGTACCGGAACTCCATGGACTACCACCAACTTGATTGATATGTGCTGGGCGCAGTTGAGCAAGAGACCAACAAAACTCTTTCTAAATCACCCCTTACATCTTTTAGTACCGAACTCCATGGACTACCACCAACTTGATTATTATGTGCTTGGCGCAGTTGAGCAAGAGACCAACAAAACTCTTTCTAAATCACCCCTTACATCTTGGTACCGAACTCCATGGACTACCACCGCAACTTGATTATTATGTGCTTGGCGCAGTTGAGCAAGAGACCAACAAAACTCTTTCTAAATCACCCCTTACAATCTTGGTACCGAGCTCCATGGACTACCACCCACTTGATTATTATGTGCTGGGCGCAGTTGACAGAGACCAACAAAACTCTTTCTAAATCACCCCTTACATCTTGGTACCTAACTCCATGGACTACACCACCAACTTGATTATTATGTGCTGGGCGCAGTTGAGCAAGAGACCAACAAAAACTTCATAAATCACCCCTTACATCTTGGTACCGAACTCCATGGACTACCACCAACTTGATTATTATGTGCTTGGCGCAGTTGAGCAAGAGACCAACAAAACTCATTCTAAATCACCCCTTACATCTTGGTACCGAACTCCATGGACTACCACCCACTTGATTATTATGTGCTGGGCGCAGTTGAGCAAGAGACCAACAAAACTCTTTCTAAATCACCCCTTACATCGTGCGAACTCCATGGACTACCACCAACTTGATTATTATGTGCTGGGCGCAATTGAGCAAGAGACCAACAAAACTCTTTCTAAATCACCCCTTACATCTTGGTACCGAACTCCATGGACTACCACCAACTTGATTATTATGTGCTGGGCGCAGTTGAGCAAGGGTAACAAGCTCTTTCTAAAATACACTTACATCTTAGTAACGAACTCCATGGACTACCACCAACTTGATTATTATGTGCTGGGCGCAGTTGAGCAAGAGACCAACCAAACTCTTTCTAAATCACCCCTTACATCTTGGTACCGAACTCCATGGACTACCACCAACTTGATTATTATGTGCTGGGCGCAGTTGAGCAAGAGACCAACAAAACTCTTTCTAAATCACCCCTTACATCTTGGTACCTAACTCCATGGACTACCACCAACTTGATTATTATGTGCTGGGCGCAGTTGAGCAAGAGACCAACAAAACTCTTTCTAAAATCACCCCTTACATCTTGGTACCGAACTCCATGGACTACCACCAACTTGATTATTATGTGCTGGGCGCAGTTGAGCAAGAGACCAACAAAACTCTTTCTAAATCACCCCTTACATCTTGGTACCGAACTCCATGGACTACCACCAACTTGATTATTATGTGCTTGGCGCAGTTGAGCAAGAGACCAACAAAACTCTTTCTAAATCACCCTTACATCTTGGTACCGAACTCCATGGACTACCACCAACTTGATTATTATGTGCTTGGCGCAGTTGAGCAAGAGACCAACAAACTCTTTCTAAATCACCCCTTACATCTTGGTACCGAACTCCATGGACTACCACCAACTTGATTATTATGTGCTTGGCGCAGTTGAGCAAGAGACCAACAAAACTCTTTCTAAATCACCCCTTACATCTTGGTACCGAACTCCATGGACTACCACCAACTTGATTATTATGTGCTGGGCGCAGTTGAGCAAGAGACCAACAAAACTCTTTCTAAATCACCCCATCTTGGTACCGAACTCCATGGACTACCACCAACTTGATTATTATGTGCTTGGCGCAGTTGAGCAAGAGACCAACAAAACTCTTTCTAAATCACCCCTTACATCTTGGTACCGAACTCCATGGACTACCACCAACTTGATTATTATGTGCTGGGCGCATTTGAGCAAGAGACCAACAAAACTCTTTCTACAATCCCCTTACATCTTGGTACCGAACTCCATGGACTACCACCAACTTGATTATTATGTGCTGGGCGCAGTTGAGCAAGAGACCAACAAAACTCTTTCTAAATCTTTTCAAAATACTTGGTACCGAACTCCATGGACTACCACCAACTTGATTATTATGTGCTTGGCGCAGTTGAGCGGAGACCAACAAAACTCTTTCTAAATCACCCCTTACATCTTGGTACCGAACTCCATGGACTACCACCAACTTGATTATTATGTGCTTGGCGCAGTTGAGCAAGAGACCAACAAAACTCTTTCTAAATCACCCCTTACATCTTGGTACCGAACTCCATGGACTACCACCAACAGTTATTATGTGCTTGGCGCAGTTGAGCAAGAGACCAACAAACTCTTTCTAAATCACCCCTTACATCTTGGTACCGAACTCCATGGACTACCACCAACTTGATTATTATGTGCTGGGCGCAGTTGAGCAAGAGACCAACAAAACTCTTTCTAAATCACCCCTTACATCTTGGTACCGAACTCCATGGACTACCACCAACTTGATTATTATGTGCTTGGCGCAGTTGAGCAAGAGACCAACAAAACTCTTTCTAAATCACCCCTTACATCTTGGTACCGAACTCCATGGACTACCACCAACTTGATTATTATGTGCTGGGCGCATTTGAGCAAGAGACCAACAAAACTCTTTCTAAATCACCCCTTACATCTTGGTACCGAACTCCATGGACTACCACCAACTTGATTATTATGTGCTGGGCGCAGTTGAGCAAGAGACCAACAAAACTCTTTCTAAATCACCCCTTACATCTTGGTACCTATCTCCATGGACTACCACCCACTTGATTATTATGTGCTGGGCGCAGTTGAGCAAGAGACCAACAAAACTCTTTCTAAATCACCCTTACATCTTGGTACCTATCTCCATGGACTACCACCAACTTGATTATTATGTGCTTGGCGCAGTTGAGCAAGAGACCAACAAAACTCTTTCTAAATCACCCCTTACATCTTGGTACCTAACTCCATGGACTACCACCAACTTGATTATTATGTGCTGGGCGCAGTTGAGCAAGAGACCAACAAAACTCTTTCTAAATCACCCCTTACATCTTGGTGCCCTAACTCCATGGACTGCCACCAAATTGATTATTATGTGCTGAGCGCAGTTGAGCAAGAGACCAACAAAACTCTTTCTAAATCACCCCTTACATCTTGGTACCTATCTCCATGGACTACCACCCACTTGATTATTATGTGCTGGGCGCAGTTGAGCAAGAGACCAACAAAACTCTTTCTAAATCACCCCTTACATCTTGGTACCTATCTCCATGGACTACCACCAACTTGATTATTATGTGCTTAGCGCAGTTGAGCAAGAGACCAACAAAACTCTTTCTAAATCACCCCTTACATCTTGGTACCTAACTCCATGGACTACCACCAACTTGATTATTATGTGCTGGGCGCAGTTGAGCAAGAGACCAACAAAACTCTTTCTAAATCACCCCTTACATCTTGGTACCTAACTCCATGGACTACCACCAACTTGATTATTATGTGCTGGGCGCAGTTGAGCAAGAGACCAACGAAAACTCTTTCTAAATCACCCCATACATCTTGGTACCTAACTCCATGGACTACCACCAACTTGATTATTATGTGCTGGGCGCAGTTGAGCAAGAGACCAACAAAACTCTTTCTAAATCACCCCTTACATCTTGGTACCTAACTCCATGGACTACCACCAACTTGATTATTATGTGGGCGCAGTTGAACGCAGAGACCAACAAAACTCTTTCTAAATCACCCCTTACATCTTGGTACCTAACTCCATGGACTACCACCAACTTGATTATTATCGTGCTGGGCGCAGTTGAGCAAGAGACCAACAAAACTCTTTCTAAATCACCCCTTACATCTTGGTACCTAACTCCATGGACTACCACCAACTTGATTATTATGTGCTGGGCGCAGTTGAGCAAGAGACCAACAAAACTCTTTCTAAATCACCCCTTACATCTTGGTACCTAACTCCATGGACTACCACCAACTTGATTATTATGTGCTGGGCGCAGTTGAGCAAGAGACCAACAAAACTCTTTCTAAATCACCCCTTACATCTTGGTACCTAACTCCATGGACTACCACCAACTTGATTATTATGTGCTGGGCGCAGTTGGGCAAGAGACCAACAAAAAAACTCTTTCTAAATCACCCCTTACATCTTGGTACCTAACTCCATGGACTACCACCAACTTGATTATTATGTGGGCGCAGTTGAGCAAGAGACCAACAAAACTCTTTCTAAATCACCCCTTACATCTTGGTACCGAACTCCATGGACTACCAACTTGATTATTATGTACTGGGCGCAGTTGAGCAAGAGACCAACAAAACTCTTTCTAAATCACCCCTTACATCTTGGTACCTAACTCCATGGACTACCACCAACTTGATTATTATGTGCTGGGCGCAGTTGAGCAAGAGACCAACAAAGCTCTTTCTAAATCTTGCCCATCTTGGTACCTAACTCCATGGACTACCACCAACTTGATTATTATGTGCTGGGCGCAGTTGAGCAAGAGACCAACAAAACTCTTTCTAAATCACCCCTTACATCTTGGTACCTAACTCCATGGACTACCACCAACTTGATTATTATGTGCTGGGCACAGTTGAGCAAGAGACCAACAAAACTCTTTCTAAATCACCCCTTACATCTTGGTACCTAACTCCATGGACTACCACCAACTTGATTATTATGTGCTGGGCGCAGTTGGGCAAGAGACCAACAAAACTCTTTCAGAAATCACCCCTTACATCTTGGTACCTAACTCCATGGACTACCACCAACTTGATTATTATGTGCTGGGCGCAGTTGAGCAAGAGACCAACAAAACTCTTTCTAAATCACCTTACATCTTGGTACCTAACTCCATGGACTACTGCAACTTGATTATTATGTGCTGGGCGCAGTTGAGCAAGAGACCAACAAAACTCTTTCTAAATCACCCCTTACATCTTGGTACTAACTCCATGGACTGCCACCAAATTGATTATTATGTGCTGGGCGCAGTTGAGCAAGAGACCAACAAAACTCTTTCTAAATCACCCCTTACATCTTGGTACCGAACTCCATGGACTACCACCAACTTGATTATTATGTGCTGGGCGCAGTTGAGCAAGAGACCAACAAAACTCTTTCTAAATCACCCTTACATCTTGGTACTAACTCCATGGACTACCACCAACTTGATTAGTATGTGCTGGGCGCAGTTGAGCAAGAGACCAACAAAACTCTTTCTAAATCACCCCTTACATCTTGGTACCTAACTCCATGGACTACCACCAACTTGATTATTATGTGCTGGGCGCAGTTGAGCAAGAGACCAACAGAAACTCTTTCTAAATCACCCGCCACATCTTGGTACCTAACTCCATGGACTACCACCAACTTGATTATTATGTGCTGGGCGCAGTTGAGCAAGAGACCAACAAAACTCTTTCTAATCACCCCTTACATCTTGGTACCTAACTCCATGGACTACCACCAACTTGATTATTATGTGCTGGGCGCAGTTGAGCAAGAGACCAACAAAACTCTTTCTAAATCACCCCTTACATCTTGGTACCGAACTCCATGGACTACCACCAACTTGATTATTATGTGCTGGGCGCAGTTGAGCAAGAGACCAACAAAACTCTTTCTAAATCACCCCTTACATCTTGGTGCCTAACTCCATGGACTACCACCAACTTGATTATTATGTGCTGGGCGCAGTTGAGCAAGAGACCAACAAAACTCTTTCTAAATCACCCTTACATCTTGGTACCTAACTCCATGGACTACCACCAACTTGATTATTATGTGCTGGGCGCAGTTGAGCAAGAAGCCAACAAAACTCTTTCTAAATCACCCCTTACATCTTGGTACCTAACTCCATGGACTGCCACCCACTTGATTATTATGTGCTGGGCGCAGTTGAGCAAGAGACCAACAAAACTCTTTCTAAATCACCCCTTACATCTTGGTACCGAACTCCATGGACTACCACCAACTTGATTATTATGTGCTGGGCGCAGTTGAGCAAGAGACCAACAAAACTCTTTCTAAATCACCCCTTACATCTTGGTACCGAACTCCATGGACTACCACCAACTTGATTATTATGTGCTTGGCACAGTTGAGCAGAAGACCAACAAAACTCTTTCTAAATCACCCTTACATCTTGGTACCAGCTCCATGGACTACCACCAACTTGATTATTATGTGCTTGGCGCAGTTGAGCAAGAGACCAACAAAACTCTTTCTAAATCACCCCTTACATCTTGGTACCGAACTCCATGGACTACCACCACTTGATTATTATGTGCTGGGCGCAGTTGAGCAGAGACCAACCAAAACTCTTTCCTAAATCTCACCCCTTACATCTTGGTACCTAACTCCATGGACTACCACCAACTTGATTATTATGTGCTGGGCGCAGTTGAGCAAGAGACCAACAAAACTCTTTCTAAATCACCCTTACATCTTGGTACCGAACTCCATGGACTACCACCAACTTGATTATTATGTGCTTGGCGCAGGTTGGGCAAAGACCAGCAAAACTCTTTCTAAATCACCCCCTTACATCTTGGTACCGAACTCCATGGACTACCACCCACTTGATTATTATGTGCTGGGCGCAGTTGAGCAAGAGACCAACAAAACTCTTTCTAAATCACCCCTTACATCTTGGTACCGAACTCCATGGACTACCACCAACTTGATTATTATGTGCTGGGCGCAGTTGAGCAAGAGACCAACAAAACTGCTTTCTAAATCACCCCTTACATCTTGGTACCGAACTCCATGGACTACCACCAACTTGATTATTATGTGCTGGGCGCAGTTGAGCAAGAGACCAACAAAACTCTTTCTAAATCACCCCTTACATCTTGGTAACGAACTCCATGGACACCACCAACAGTTATTATGTGCTGGGCGCAGTTGAGCAAGAGACCAACAAAACTCTTTCTAAATCACCTTACATCTTGGTACCGAACTCCATGGACTACCACCAACTTGATTATTATGTGCTGGGCGCAGTTGAGCAAGAGACCAACAAAACTCTTTCTAAATCACCCCTTACATCTTGGTACCTAACTCCATGGACTACCACCAACTTGATTATTATGTGCTGGGCGCAGTTGAGCAAGAGACCAACAAAACTCTTTCTAAATCACCCCTTACATCTTGGTACCGAACTCCATGGACTACCACCAACTTGATTATTATGTGCTGGGCGCAGTTGAGCAAGAGACCAACAAAACTCTTTCTAAATCACCCCTTACATCTTGGTACCGAACTCCATGGACTACCACCAACTTGATTATTATGTGCTTAGCGCAGTTGAGCAAGAGACCAACAAAACTCTTTCTAAATCACCCCTTACATCTTGGTACCGAACTCCATGGACTGCCACCAACTTGATTATTATGTGCTTGGCGCAGTTGAGCAAGAAGCCAACAAAGCTCTTTCTAAATCACCCCTTACATCTTGGTACCGAACTCCATGGACTACCACCAGCAGTTATTATGTGCTTGGCGCAGTTGAGCAAAGACCAGCAAACTCTTTCTAAATCACCCCTTACATCTTGGTACCGAACTCCATGGACTACCACCAACTTGATTATTATGTGCTGGGCGCAGTTGAGCAAGAGACCAACAAAACTCTTTCTAAATCACCCCTTACATCTTGTTACCGAACTCCATGGACTACCACCAACGATTATTATGTGCTTGGCGCAGTTGAGCAAGAGACCAACAAAACTCTTTCTAAATCACCCCTTACATCTTGGTACCGAACTCCATGGACTACCACCAACTTGATTATTATGTGCTGGGCGCATTTGAGCAAGAGACCAACAAAACTCTTTCTAAATCACCCCTTACATCTTGGTACCGAACTCCATGGACTACCACCAACTTGATTATTATGTGCTGGGCGCAGTTGAGCAAGAGACCAACAAAACTCTTTCTAAATCACCCCTTACATCTTGGTACCGAACTCATGGACTACCACCAACTTGATTATTATGTGCTTGGCGCAGTTGAGCAAGAGACCAACAAAACTCTTTCTAAATCACCCCTTACATCTTGGTACCGAACTCCATGGACTACCACCAACTTGATTATTATGTGCTTGTACAGTTGAGCAAAAGACCAACAAAACTCTTTCTAAATCACCTTACATCTTGGTACCGAACTCCATGGACTACCACCAACTTGATTATTATGTGCTTGGCGCAGTTGAGCAAGAGACCAACAAACTCTTTCTGTTACCCCTTACATCTTGGTACCGAACTCCATGGACTACCACCAACTTGATTATTATGTGCTGGGCGCAGTTGAGCAAGAGACCAACAAAACTCTTTCTAAATCACCCCTTACATCTTGGTACCGAACTCCATGGACTACCACCAACTTGATTATTATGTGCTTGGCGCAGTTGAGCAAGAGACCAACAAAACTCTTTCTAAATCACCCCTTACATCTTGGTACCGAACTCCATGGACTACCACCAACTTGATTATTATGTGCTGGGCGCATTTGAGCAAGAGACCAACAAAACTCTTTCTAAATCACCCCCTTACATCTTGGTACCGAACTCCATGGACTACCACCAACTTGATTATTATGTGCTTGGCGCAGTTGAGCAAGAGACCAACAAAACTCTTTCTAAATCACCCCTTACATCTTGGTACCAAGAACTCCGCGGACTACCACCAACTTGATTATTATGTGCTTGGCGCAGTTGAGCAAGAGACCAACAAAACTCTTTCTAAATCACCCCTTACATCTTGGTACCGAACTCCATGGACTACCACCAACTTGATTATTATGTGCTTGGCACGCAGTTGAGCAAGAGACCAACAAAACTCTTTCTAAATCACCCCTTACATCTTGGTACCGAACTCCATGGACTACCACCAACTTGATTATTATGTGCTTGGCGCAGTTGAGCAAAAGACCAGCAAAACTCTTTCTAAATCACCCCTTACATCTTGGTACCGAACTCCATGGACTACCACCAACTTGATTATTATGTGCTTGGCACAGTTGAGCAAGAGACCAACAAAACTCTTTCTAAATCACCCCTTACATCTTGGTACCGAACTCCATGGACTACCACCAACTTGATTATTATGTGCTGGGCGCATTTGGGCAAGAGACCAACAAAACTCTTTCTAAATCACCCCTTACATCTTGGTACCTAACTCCATGGACTGCCACCCACTTGATTATTATGTGTGGGCGCAGTTGAGCAGAGACCAACCAGCTCTTTCTAAATCACCCCTTACATCTTGGTACCGAACTCCATGGACTACCACCAACTTGATTATTATGTGCTTGGCGCAGTTGAGCAAGAGACCAGCAAAACTCTTTCTAAATCACCCCTTACATCTTGGTACCGAACTCCATGGACTACTGCCAACAGTTATTATGTGCTGGGCGCATTTGGAGACAAGAGACCAACAAAACTCTTTCTAAATCACCCCTTACATCTTGGTACCTAACTCCATGGACTGCCACCCACTTGATTATTATGTGCTGGGCGCAGTTGAGCAAGAGACCAACAAAACTCTTTCTAAATCACCCCTTACATCTTGGTACCGAACTCTTGGACTACCACCAACTTGATTATTATGTGCTTGGCGCAGTTGAGCAAGAGACCAACAAAACTCTTTCTAAATCACCCCTTACATCTTGGTACCGAACTCCATGGACTACCACCAACTTGATTATTATGTGCTTGGCGCAGTTGAGCAAGAGACCAACAAAACTCTTTCTAAATCACCCCTTACATCTTGGTACCGAACTCCATGGACTACCACCAACTTGATTATTATGTGCTGGGCGCATTTGGGCAAAGAGACCAATAAAACTCTTCCTAAATCACCCCTTACATCTTGGTACCGAACTCCATGGACTGCCACCCACTTGATTATTATGTGCTGGGCGCAGTTGAGCAAGAGACCAACAAAACTCTTTCTAAATCACCCCTTACATCTTGGTACCGAACTCCATGGACTACCACCAACTTGATTATTATGTGCTTGGCGCAGTTGAGCAAGAGACCAACAAAACTCTTTCAAATCACCCCTTACATCTTGGTACCGAACTCCATGGACTACCACCAACTTGATTATTATGTGCTGGGCGCATTTGAGCAAAGACCAACAAAGCTACTTTCTAAATCACCCCTTACATCTTGGTACCGAACTCCATGGACTGCCACCCACTTGATTATTATGTGCTGGGCGCAGTTGAGCAAGACCAACCAAAACTCTTTCTAGTCACCCCTTACATCTTGGTACCGAACTCCATGGACTACCACCAACTTGATTATTATGTGCTTGGCGCAGTTGAGCAAGAGACCAACAAACTCTTTCTAAATCACCTGCATCTTGGTACCGAACTCCATGGACTACCACCAACTTGATTATTATGTGCTTGGCATGATTGAGCAAGAGACCAACAAACTCTTTCAATCACTAACATCTTGGTACCGAACTCCATGGACTACAACCAACTTGATTATTATGTGCTGGGCGCATTTGAGCAAGAGACCAACAAAACTCTTTCTAAAAATCACCCCTTACATCTTGGTACCTATCTCCATGGACTACCACCAACTTGATTATTATGTGCTTGGCGCAGTTGAGCAAGAGACCAACAAAGAAGCTCTTTCTAAATCACCCCTTACATCTTGGTACTGCCGAACTCCATGGACTACACCCAACTTGATTATTATGTGCTGGGCGCATTTGAGCAAGAGACCAACAAAACTCTTTCTAAATCACCCTTACATCTTGTTTACTCCATGGACTGCCACCCACTTGATTATTATGTGCTGGGCGCAGTTGAGCAAGAGACCAACAAAACTCTTTCTAAATCACCCCTAACATCTTGGTACCGAACTCCATGGACTACCACCAACTTGATTATTATGTGCTTGGCGCAGTTGAGCAAGAGACCAACAAAACTCTACTTTCTAAATCACCCCTTACATCTTGGTACCGAACTCCATGGACTACCACCAACTTGATTATTATGTGCTTGGCGCAGTTGAAGCAAGAGACCAACAAAACTCTTTCTAAATCACCCCTTACATCTTGGTACCGAACTCCATGGACTACCACCAACTTGATTATTATGTGCTGGGCGCATTTGGGCAAGAGACCAACAAAACTCTTTCTAAATCACCCCTTACATCTTGGTACCTATCTCCATGGACTACCACCAACTTGATTATTATGTGCTTGGCGCAGTTGAACAGAGACCAACAAAACTCTTTCTAAAATCACCCCTTACATCTTGGTACCGAACTCCATGGACTGCCACCAACTTGATTATTATGTGCTGGGCGCATTTGAGCAAGGAACCAACAAAACTCTTTCTAAAATCACCCCTTACATCTTGGTACCTAACTCCATGGACTGCCACCCACTTGATTATTATGTGCTGGGCGCAGTTGAGCAAGAGACCAACAAAACTCTTTCTAAATCACCCCTTACATCTTGGTACCGAACTCCATGGACTACCACCAACTTGATTATTATGTGCTTGGCGCAGTTGAGCAAGAGACCAACAAAACTCTTTCTAAATCACCCCTTACATCTTGGTACCGAACTCCATGGACTACCACCAACTTGATTATTATGTGCTGGGCGCATTTGAGCAAGAAGCCAACAAAACTCTTTCTAAATCTTGCCACATCTTGGTACCTAACTCCATGGACTGCCACCACTTGATTATTATGTGCTGGGCGCAGTTGAGCAAGAGACCAACAAAACTCTTTCTAAATCACCCCTTACATCTTGGTACCGAACTCCATGGACTACCACCAACTTGATTATTATGTGCTTGGCGCAGTTGAGCAAGAGACCAACAAAACTCTTTCTAAATCACCCCTTACATCTTGGTACCGAACTCCATGGACTACCACCAACTTGATTATTATGTGCTGGGCGCATTTGAGCAAGAGACCAACAAAACTCTTTCTAAATCACCCCTTACATCTTGGTACCTAACTCCATGGACTGCCACCCACTTGATTATTATGTGCTGGGCGCAGTTGAGCAAGAGACCAACAAAACTCTTTCTAAATCACCCCTTACATCTTGGTACCGAACTCCATGGACTACCACCAACTTGATTATTATGTGCTTGGCGCAGTTGAGCAAGAGACCAACAAAACTCTTTCTAAATCACCCCTTACATCTTGGTACCGAACTCCATGGACTACCACCAACTTGATTATTATGTGCTTGGCGCAGTTGAGCAAGAGACCAACAAAACTCTTTCTAAATCACCCTTACATCTTGGTACCGAACTCATGGACTACCACCAACTTGATTATTATGTACTTGGCGCAGTTGAGCAAGAGACCAACAAAACTCTTTCTAAATCACCCCTTACATCTTGGTACCGAACTCCATGGACTACCACCAACTTGATTATTATGTGCTTGGCACCCAGTTGAGCAAAGGGAACCAACAAAACTCTTTCTAAATCACCCCTTACATCTTGGTACCGAACTCCATGGACTACCACCAACTTGATTATTATGTGCTGGGCGCATTTGAGCAAGAGACCAACAAAACTCTTTCTAAATCACCCCTTACATCTTGGTACCTAACTCCATGGACTGCCACCCACTTGATTATTATGTGCTGGGCGCAGTTGGGCAGAGACCAACAAAACTCTTTCTAAATCACCCCTTACATCTTGGTACCGAACTCCATGGACTACCACCAACTTGATTATTATGTGCTTGGCGCAGTTGGGCAAAGACCAACAAAACTCTTTCTAAATCACCCCTTACATCTTGGTACCGAACTCCATGGACTACCACCAACTTGATTATTATGTGCTTGGCGCAGTTGAGCAAGAGACCAACAAAAACTCTTTCTAAATCACCCCTTACATCTTGGTACCGAACTCCATGGACTACCACCAACTTGATTATTATGTGCTTGGCGCAGTTGAGCAAGAGACCAACAAAACTCTTTCTAAATCACCCCTTACATCTTGGTACCGAACTCCATGGACTACCCTTAACTTGATTATTATGTGCTGGGCGCAGTTGAGCAAGAGACCAACAAAACTCTTTCTAAATCACCCCTTACATCTTGGTACCGAACTCCATGGACTACCACCAACTTGATTATTATGTGCTGGGCGCATTTGAGCAAGAGACCAGCAAACTTCTTTCTAAATCACCCCTTACATCTTGGTACCTAACTCCATGGACTGCCACCCACTTGATTATTATGTGCTGGGCGCAGTTGAGCAAGAGACCAACAAAACTCTTTCTAAAATCACCCCTTACATCTTGGTACCGAACTCCATGGACTACCACCAACTTGATTATTATGTGCTTGGCGCAGTTGAGCAAGAGACCAACAAACTCTTTCTAAATCACCCCTTACATCTTGGTACCGACCATGGACTACCACCAACGATTATTATGTGCTTGGCGCAGTTGAGCAAGAGACCAACAAAACTCTTTCTAAATCACCTTACATCTTGGTACCGAACTCCATGGACTACCACCAACTTGATTATTATGTGCTTGGCGCAGTTGAGCAAGAGACCAACAAAACTCTTTCTAAATCACCCCTTACATCTTGGTACCGAACTCCATGGACTACCACAGCACTTGATTATTATGTGCTTGGCGCAGTTGAGCAAGAGACCAACAAAACTCTTTCTAAATCACCCCTTACATCTTGGTACCGAACTCCATGGACTACCACCAACTTGATTATTATGTGCTGGGCGCAGTTGAGCAAGAGACCAACAAAACTCTTTCTAAATCTACCCCTTACATCTTGGTACCGAACTCCATGGACTACCACCAACTTGATTATTATGTGCTTGGCGCAGTTGAGCAAGAGACCAACAAAACTCTTTCTAAATCACCCCTTACATCTTGGTACCGAACTCCATGGACTACCGCCAACTTGATTATTATGTGCTTGGCGCAGTTGAGCAAGAGACCAACAAAACTCTTTCTAAATCACCCCTTACATCTTGGTACCGAACTCCATGGACTGCCACCCACTTGATTATTATGTGCTGGGCGCAGTTGAGCAAGAGACCAACAAAACTCTTTCTAAATCACCCCTTACATCTTGGTACCTAACTCCATGGACTACCACCAACTTGATTATTATGTGCTTGGCGCAGTTGAGCAAGAGACCAACAAAACTCTTTCTAAATCACCCCTTACATCTTGGTACTAACTCCATGGACTGCCACCCACTTGATTATTATGTGCTGGGCGCAGTTGAGCAAGAGACCAACAAAACTCTTTCTAAATCACCCCTTACATCTTGGTACCGAACTCCATGGACTGCCACCCACTTGATTATTATGTGCTTGGCGCAGTTGAGCAAGAAGCCAACAAAACTCTTTCTAAATCACCCCTTACATCTTGGTACCTAACTCCATGGACTGCCACCCACTTGATTATTATGTGCTGGGCGCAGTTGAGCAAGAGACCAACAAAACTCTTTCTAAATCACCCCTTACATCTTGGTACCGAACTCCATGGACTGCCACCCACTTGATTATTATGTGCTTGGCGCAGTTGAGCAAGAGACCAACAAAACTCTTTCTAAATCACCCCTTACATCTTGGTACCGAACTCCATGGACTACCACCCACTTGATTATTATGTGCTGGGGCGCAGTTGAGCAAGAGACCAAAAAAA
>JBBBDQ010008735.1:0-18129 GCA_037127315.1 Ascarosepion bandense
TAATCATCTTGTTTTACTGAAATTACGAGATATTCATATTGTTTAGGTTTGTTGCAATAAGATTGACGTGATTGAAACTTTGATTGGACGACTAGCCATCAAATGTGTCTTCTTTACTGAAATTACAGGTTATTCATATTGTTTAGGTTTGTTGTCGGTCTAGAAACCGTGATTGAAACACGATTGGACGACCGTCAAAATCATCTTGTTTTACTGAAATTACAATGTTATTCATATTGTTTAGGTTTGTTGTCGGTCTAGAAGCCGTGATTGAAACGATTGGACGACTAGCCATTAAAATCATCTTGTTTTGCGAAATTACAGTTATTCATATTGTTTAGGTTTGTTGTCGGTCTAGAAGCCGTGATTGAAACACGATTGTGGACGGCTAATAATCAAAATCATCTTGTTTTACTGAGAGTACAAGGTTATTCGCATTTGTTTAGGTTTGTTGCTCGGCCTAGAAGCCGTGATTGAAACACGATTGGACGACTAGCCGTCAAAATCATCTTGTTTTACTGAAATTACAAGGTTATTCATATTGTTTAGGTTTGTTGTCGTTAGAAGCCGTGATTAAATCACGATTGGACGACTAGCCGTGAAAATCATCTTGTTTTACTGAAATTACAAGGTTATTCATATTGTTTAGGTTTGTTGTCGGTCTAGAAGCCGTGATTGAAACACGATTGGACGATAGCCGTCAAAATCATCTTGTTTTACTGAAATTACAAGGTTATTCATATTGTTTGGGTTTGTTGTCGGTCTAAACCGTGATTAAATCACGATTGGACGACAGCCGTCAAAATCATCTTGTTTTACTGAAATTACAAGGTTATTCATATTGTTTAGGTTTGTTGTCGGTCTAGAAGCCGTGATTGAAACACGGTGGACGGCCTTCGTCAAAATCATCTTGTTTTACTGAAATTGCAAGGTTATTCATATGCTTAGGTTTGTTGTCGGTCTAGAAGCCGTGATTGAAACACGATTGGACAGTAGCCGTGAAAATCATCTTGTTTTTACTGAAATTACAAGGTTATTCATATTGTTTAGGTTTGTTGTCGGTCTAGAAGCCGTGATTGAAACACGATTGGACGACTAGCCGTCAAAATCATCTTGTTTTACTGAAATTACAATGTTATTCATATTGTTTAGGTTTGTTGTCGGTCTAGAAGACGTGATTGAAACACGATTGGACGACTAGCCGTCAAAATCATCTTGTTTTACTGAAATTACAAGGTTATTCATGTGTTTAGGTTTGTTGACGGTCTAGGACCGTGATTGAAACAGGATTGGACGACTAGCCGTCATAATCGTCTTGTTTACTGAAATTACAAGGATATTCATATTGTTTAAGGTTTGTTGTGGTCTAGAAGCCGTGATTGAAACACGATTGGACAGCTAGCCGTCAAAATCGTCTTGTTTTACTGGAAATTACAAGGTTATTCATATTGTTTAGGTTTGTTGTCGGTCTAGAAGCCGTGATTGAAACACGATTGGACGACTAGCCGTCAAAATCATCTTGTTTTACTGAAATTACAAGGTTATTCATATTGTTTAAGGTTTATTTGTCGGTCTAGAAGCCGTGATTGAAACACGATTGGACGACTAGCCATCAAAATCATCTTGTTTTACTGAAATTACAAGGTTATTCATATTGTTTAGGTTTGTTGTCGGTCTAGAAGCCGTGATTGAAACACGATTGGAGGACTAGCCGTCAAAATCAACTTGTTTACTGAAATTACAAGTTATTCTGTATTGTTTAGGTTTGTTGTCGGTCTAGAAGACGTGATTGAAACACGATTGGACGACTAGCCGTCCAAATCATCTTGTTTTACTGAAATTGCAAGGTTATTCATATTGTTTAGGTTTGTTGACGGTCTAGAAGCCGTGATTGAAACACGATTGGACGACTAGCCGTCATAATCATCTTGTTTTACTGAAATTACAGGATATTCATATTGTTTAGGTTTGTTGTCGGTCTAGGAGAGCACGTGATTGAAACACGATTGGACGACTAGCCGTCAAAATCATCTTGTTTTACTGAAATTACAAGGTTATTCATATTGCTTAGGTTTGTTGTCGGTCTAGAAGCCGTGATTGAAACACGATTGGACGACCCAGCCGTCAAAATCATCTTGTTTGCTGAAATTACAATGTTATTCCTTCAACATTGTTTAGGTTTGTTGTCTGATCTAGAAGACGTGATTGAAACACGATTGGACGACTAGCCGTCAAAATCATCTTGTTTTTGCGAAATTACAAGGTTATTCGCCATTGTTTAGGTTTGTTGACGGTCTGACGTGATTGAAACAAGGATTGGACGACTAGCCGTCATAGTATCTTGTTTTACTGAAATTACGGATATTCATATTGTTTAGGTTTGTTGTCGGTCTAGAAGCCGTGATTAGTACGATTGGACGACTGGCCGTCAAAATCGTCTTGTTTTACTGAAGTACAAGGTTATTCCCTTATTGTTTAGGTTTGTTGTCGGTCTAGAAGCCGTGGATTGAAACACGATTGGACGACTAGCCGTCAAAATCATCTTGTTTTACTGAAATTACAATGTTATTCATATTGTTTAGGTTTGTTGTCGGTCTAGAAGCCGTGATTGAAACACGATTGGACGACTAGCCGTCAAAATCATCCTTGTTTTACTGAAATTACAAGGTTATTCATATTGTTTGGGTTTGTTGTCGGTCAAGCCGTGATTGAAACCTGGTCGGACGACTAGCCGTCAAAATCATCTTGTTTGCTGAAATTACAAGGTTATTCATATTGTTTAGGTTTGTTGTCGGCCTAGAAGCCGTGATTGAAACACGATTGGACGACTAGTAAATCATCTTGTTTTACCAAGTACAGATTTATTCATATTGTTTAGGTTTATTTGTCGGTCTAGAAGCCGTGATTAAATCACGATTGGACGACTAGCCGTGAAAATCATCTTGTTTTACACTGAAATTACAAGGTTATTCATATTGTTTAGGTTTGTTGTCGGTCTAGAAGCCGTGATTGAAACACGATTGGACGACTGGCCATCAAAATGTGTGTATTTTTACTAATTACAAGTTATTCATATTGTTTAGGTTTGTTGTCGGTCTAGAAGCCGTGGTTAACGAAACACGATTGGAGGACTAGCCATCCGTCAACTTGTTTAAATTACAGGTTATTCTGCATATTGTTTAGGTTTGTTTGTCGATTGAAGATGATTGAAACACGATTGGACGACTAGCCGTCAAAATCATCTTGTTTTACTGAAATTACGAGTTATTCCCATGTTTCATTTCAGGTTTGTTGACGGTCTAGAAGCCGTGATTGAAACACGATTGGACGACTAGCCGTCATAATCATCTTGTTTTGCTGAAATTACAAGATATTCTGTTGTTTGGGTTTGTTGTCGGTCTAGAAACTGGTAATTGAAACACGATTGGACGACTAGCCGTCAAAATCATCTTGTTTTACTAGAAATTACAATGTTATTCATACTGGTGGGTTTGTTGTCGGTCTAGAAGCCGTGATTGAAACACGATTGGACGACTATGCGTCAAAATCATCTTATTTTACTGAAATTACAAGGTTATTCATATTGAAAATTTTTTTATTTGTTATTGGTCCAAGCCGTGATTGAAACGATTGGGCGACTGTTAATCAAAATCGTCTTGTTTCACTGAAAATTACAAGGTTATTCTGTTGTTTAGGTTTGTTGTCGGTCTAGAAATAGTGATTGAAACACGATTGGACGACTAGCGTCAAAATATCTTGTTTTTACTGAAATTACAAAGTTATGGCTGTTTGAGTTTGTTGTCGTTCTAGAAGCCGTGATTGAAACACGATTGGACGACTAGCCGTCAAAATCATCTTGTTTTACTGAAATTACAAGGTTATTCATATTGTTTAAGTTTGTTGTCGGTCTAAATGGTGGAGGAAACACGATTGGAGGACTAGCCGTCAAAATCAACTTGTTTTCTGAAATTACAAGGTTATTCATATTGTTTAGGTTTGTTGTCGGTCTAGAAGACGTGATTGAAACACGATTGGACGACTAGCCGTCAAAATCATCTTGTTTTACTGAAATTACAAGGTTATTCATATTGTTTAGGTTTGTTGACGGTCTAGAAGCCGTGATTGAAACACGATTGGACGACAGCCGTCATAAGCATCTTGTTTTGCTAATTATGAGGATATTCTTATTGTTTAGGTTTGTTGTCGGTCTAGAAGCCGTGATTGAAACCACGAAATTGGACGACTAGCCGTCCAAAATCATCTTGTTTTATGAAATTACAAGGTTATTCATATTGTTTAGGTTTTGTTGTCCGGTCTAGAAGCCGTGATTGAAACACGATTGGACGACTAGCCGTCAAAATCATCTTGTTTTACTGAAATTACAAGGTTATTCATATTATTTGGTTTTGTTGTCGGTCTAGAAGCCGTGATTGAAACACGATTGGACGACTAGCCGTCATAATCATCTTGATTTCTTTAAATTACGGAGTTATTATATTGTTTGGTTGTTGTCGGTCTGGGCAATGATTGAAACACGATTGGACGACTAGCCGTCAAAATCATCTTGTTTTACTGAAATTACAAGGTTATTCATATTGTTTAGGTTTGTTGTCGGTCTAAAGAGCGGTTATAACACGATTGGACGACTGGCCGTCAAAATCGTCTTGTTTCACTGATGCAAGTTGTATTCATATTGTTTAGGTTTGTTGTCGGTCTAGAAGCCGTGATTGAAACACGATTGGACATTGCTCCGTCAAAATCATCTTGTTTTACTGAAATTACAAGTTATTCATATTGTTTTTAGTTTGTTGTCGATTGGCTTAGTAGTTGAAACACGATTGGACGACTAGCCGTCAAAATCATCTTGTTTTACTGAAATTACAAGGTTATTCATATTGTTTAGGTTTGTTGTCGGTCTAGAAGCCGTGATTGAAACGATTGGACGACTAGCCGTCAAAATCATCTTCTTTACTGAGTACGGTTATTCATATTGTTTAGGTTTTGTTGGTCTGAAGCCGTAGTTGACACAATTGGACGACTAGCCGTCAAATCATCTTGTTTTACTGAAATTACAAGGTTATTCATGTTATTTGGGTTTGTTGTCGGTCTAGAAGCCGTGATTGAAACACGGGTGGACGACCCAGAGCGTCAAAATCATCTTGTTTTACTGAAATTACAGTATTATTCTATGTTGTTTGAAGTTTGTGTCGGTCTGATAGTGATTGAAGTGGGATTGGACGACTAGCCGTCCTGTCATCTTGTTTTACTGAAATTACAAAGGTTATTCATATTGTTTAGGTTTGTTGTCGGTCTAGAAGCCGTGATTGGAAACCTGATTGGACGACTAGCCGTCAAAATCATCTTGTTTACTGATACAAGGTTATTCCTGTTGTTTAGGTTTGTTGTCGGCCTAGAAGCCGTGATTGAAACGATTGGACGACTAGCCGTCAAAATCATCTTGTTTACTGAAATTACAAGGTTATTCATATTGTTTAGGTTTGTTGTCGGTCTAGCAGCCGTAGTTAAAGCCGTTGGACATCGCTGCATCAAAATCATCTTGTTTTACTAAAATTACCACGATTCTGATACTTATTCTTTTTATTTGTTGTTGTCGGTCTAGAAGCCATGGATTGAAACGATTGGACGACCGTGTCAAATCATCTTGTTTCCGCCTGATACAAGGTTATTCATATTGTTTAGGTTTGTTGTCAGTCTGGAAGCAAGCGGTTAGAGAAAGTGGTCTGGACGACTAACGTCGAAATCAATAACATTTTACTGAAATTACAAGGTTATTCATATTGTTTAGGTTTGTTGTCGTTCGGCTCTTGTGATTGAGCAATTGGACGTGTGTCAAATCATCTTGTTGCCGAAATTACAAGATTATTCGTATTGTTTAGGTTTGTTGTCGGTCTAGAAGCCGTGATTGAAACGATTAGGACTTCTTGATCAAAATCGCTTATTTTCTAAAGATACAAGTTATGTATTACTTGGAGGTTTGTTGTCGGTCTAGAAGACGTGATTGAAACACGATTGGACGACTAGCCGTCGTCATCTTGTTGCACGAGTACAAGAGTTATTCATATTGTTTCGGTTTGTTGACGGTCTAGAAGCCATGGACAAATACGATTGGACGACTAGCCGTCATAAACATCTTGTTTTACTGAAATTACAAGGATATTCATGTTTGGTTGTTTGTCGGTCTAGAAGCCGTGATTGATACGATTGGTCAGTAGCCGTCAAAATCATCTTGTTTTACTGAAATTACAAGGATTCTTTCATGTGTTGGGTTGTACCGTGAGCCCTGAAGCAATGATTGAAGCTTGATTGAATGACTAGCCGTCAAAATCATCTTGTTTTACTGAAATTACAAGGTTATTCATATTGTTTAGGTTTGTTGTCGGTCTAGAAGCCGTGATTGAAACTAGGTGGACGACTATGTCATAATCATCTTGTTGCTGAAAATTGAGTTATTCTGTATTGTTTAGGTTTGTTGTCGGTCTAGAAGCAATGATTGAAACACGATTGGACGACTAGCCGTCAAAATCATCTTGTTTTACTGAAATTACAAGGTTATTCATATTGTTTAGGTTTGTTGTCGGTCTAGAAGCCGTGATTGTAACACGATTGGACGACTATCCGTCAAAATCGTCTTGTTTTACTAGAGCCACAAGGTTATTCATATTGTTTAGGTTTGTTGTCGGTCTAGAAGCCGTGATTGAAACACGATTGGACGACTAGCCATCCATCATCTTGTTTTACTGAAATTACAAGGTTATTCATATTGTTTAGGTTTGTTGTCGGTCTAGAAGCCGTGATTGAAACACGATTGGACGACTAGCCGTCAAAATCATCTTGTTTACTGAAATTACAAGGTTATTCATATTGTTTAGGTTTGTTGTCGGTCTAGAAGCCGTGATTGAAACACGATTGGACGACTAGCCGTCAAAATCATCTTCTTTTACTGAAATTACAAGGTTATTCATATTGTTTAGGTTTGTTGTCGGTCTAGAAGCCGTGATTGAAACACGATTGGACGACTAGCCGTCAAAATCATCTTGTTTTACTGAAATTACAAGGTTATTCATATTGTTTAGGTTTGTTGTCGGTCCAAAGCCGTGATTGAAACACGATTGGACGACTAGGCGTCCGACCCATCTTGTTTTACTGAAATTACAATGTTATTCATATTGTTTAGGTTTGTTGTCAGTCTAGAAGCCGTAGTTAAGAGCAGGATTGGACACGGCCTTTCAACTGCTCTGTCATCTTGTTTTACTGAAATTACAAAGGTTAATTCATATTGTTTAGGTTTGTTGTCGGTCTAGAAGCCGTGATTGAAACACGATTGGACGACTAGCCGTCAAAATCATCTTGTTTTACTGAAATTACAAGGTTATTCATATTGTTTAGGTTTGTTGTCGGCCTAGAAGCCGTGATTTGAAACACGATTGGACGACTAGCCGTCAAAATCATCTTGTTTTACTGAAATTACAAAGGTTATTTACTTATTGTTTAGGTTTGTTGTCGGTCTAGAAGCCGTGGTTCGTCGATGATGCGACTAGCCGTCAAAATCATCTTGTTTACTGAAATTACAAAAGGTTATTCATATTGTTTAGGTTTGTTGTCGGTCTAGAAGCCGTGATTGAAACACGATTGGTTGACTAGCCGTCAAAATCGTCTTGTTTTACTGAAATTACAAAGTTATTCATATTGTTTAGGTTTGTTGTCGGTCTAGAAGCCGTGATTGAAACACGATTGGACGACTAGCCGTCAAAATCATCTTGTTTTACTATAATTGCAAGGTTATTCATATTGTTTACGTTTGTTGTCGGACTAGAAGCCGTGATTGGACGACAATTGGACGACTGAACCTCAAAATCATATTGTTTAACGTAATTGCGCGGATTTATTCGCAATGTTTACAGTTGTTGTCGGACTAGAAGCCGTGATTGAAACACTATTGGACGACTAGCCGTCCAAATCATCTAGTTTTACTGAAATTACAAGGTTATTCATATTGTTTAGGTTTGTTGTCGGTCTAGAAGCCGTGATTGAAACACGATTGGACGACTAACCATTCAAAATCATCTTGTTTTACTGAAATTACAAGGTTATTCATATTGTTTAGGTTTGTTGTCGGTCTAGAAGCCGTGATTTAAACACGATTGGACGACTAGCCGTCAAAATCATCTTGTTTTACTGAAATTACAAGGTTATTCATATTGTTTAGTTTTGTTGTCGGTCTAGAAGCCGTGATTGAAACACGATTGGACGACTAGCCGTCAAAATCTACCACTGAAATTACAAGGTTATTCCTATTGTTTAGGTTTTTGTTGTCGGTCTAGAAGCCGTGATTGAAACACGATTGGACGACTAGCCGTCAAAATCATCTTGTTTTACTGAAATTACAAGGTTATTCATATTGTTTAGGTTTGTTGTCGGTCTAGAAGCCGTGATTGGAACACGATTGGACGACTAGCCGTCAAAATCATCTTGTTTTGCAATTACAAGGTTATTCATATTGTTTAGTTTTGTTGTCGGACTAGAAGCTGTGATTGGACGACAATTGGACAAACTAGACCTCAAAATCATATTGTTTAATGTAATTGCATGGTTATTCATATTGTTTACGTTTGTTGTCGGACTAGAAGCCGTGGTTTCACGACAATTGTACGTCTAGCATTCAAAATCATCTTGTTTTACTGTAATTGCAAGGTTATTCATATTGTTTAGGTTTGTTGTCGGTCTAGAAGTGACAGTGATTGAAACACGATTGGACGACTAGCCGTCAAAAATCATCTTGTTTCACTGAAATTTCAAGGTTATTCATATTGTTTAGGTTTGTTGTCGGTCTAGAAGCCGTGATTGAAACACGATTGGACGACTGACCGTCAAAATCATCTTGTTTTACTGAATTTATAGGTTATTCATATTGTTTAGGATTGTTGTCGGTCCTAAAGCCGTAGTTGAAACCACGATTGGACGACTGTCGAAATCATCTTGTTTACTGAAATTACAAGGTTATTCATATTGTTTAGGTTTGTTGTCGGTCTAGAAGCCGTGATTGAAACACGATTGGACGACTAGCCGTCAAAATCATCTTGTTTTACTGAAATTACAAGGTTATTTATATTGTTTAGGTTTGTTGTCGGTCTAGAAGCCGTGATTGAAACACGATTGGTCGACTAGCCGTCAAAATCATCATGTTTTACTGAAATTACAAGGTTATTCATATTGTTTAGGTTTGTTGTCGGTGTAGAAGCCGTGATTGAAACACTATTGGACGACTAGCCGTCAAAATCATCTTATTTTTACTGAAATTGCAAGGTTATTCATATTGTTTAGGTTTGTTGTCGGTCTAGAAGCCGTGATTGAAACACGAATTGGACGACTAGCCGTCAAAATCATCTTGTTTTACTGAAATTACAAGGTTATTCATATTGTTTGAGTTTGTTGTCGGTCTAGAAGCCGTGATTGAAACACGATTGGACGACACAGAAGTCAAATAAATATTTTGTTTTACTGAAATTACAAGGTTATTCATATTGTTTAGGTTTGTTGTCGGTCTAGAAGCCATGAGTGAAACACGATTGGACGACTAGCCGTCAAAGTCATCTTGTTTCACCAAATTACAAGGTTATTCATATTGTTTAGGTTTGTTGTCGGTCTAGAAGCCGTGATTGAAACACGATTGGACGACTAGCCGTCAAAATCATCTTGTTTTACTGAAATTACAAGGTTATTCATATTGTTGAGTTTGTTGTCGGTCTAGAAGCCGTGATTGAGCGTTGGACGACTAGAAGTCAAAATCATCTTGTTTTACTGAAATTACAAGGTTATTCATATTGTTTAGGTTTGTTGTCGGTCTAGAAGCCATGATTGAAACACGATTGGACGACTAGCCGTCAAAATCATCTTGTTTTACTGAAATTACAAGGTTATTCATATTGTTTAGGTTTGTTGTCGGTCGAAGCCGTGATTGAAACACGATTGGACGACTAGCCGTGAAAATCATCTTGTTTTACTGAAATTACAAGGTTATTCATATTGTTTGGGTTTTGTGTCGGTCTAAGAAGCCATGATGGCTACGATTGGACAACTAGCCGTCAAAATAATCTTGTTTTACTGAAATTACAAGGTTATTCATATTGTTTAGTTTTGTTGTCGGTCTAGAAGCCGTGATTGAAACACGATTGGACGACTAGCCGTCAAAATCATCTTGTTTTACTGAAATTACAAGGTTATTCATATTGTTTAGGTTTGTTGTCGGTCTAGAAGCTGTGATTGAAACACGATTGGACGACTAGCCGTCAAAATCATCTTGTTTTACTGAAATTACAAGGTTAATTTCATATTGTTTAGGTGTGTTGTCGGTCTATAAGCCGTGATTGAAACACGATTGGACGACTAGCCGTCAAAATCATCTTGTTTTACTGAAATTACAAGGTTATTTATATTGTTTAGGTTTGTTGTCGGTCTAGAAGCCGTGATTGAAACACGATTGGACGACTAGCCGTCAAAATCATCATGTTTTACTGAAATTACAAGGTTATTCATATTGTTTAGGTTTGTTGTCGGTCTAGAAGCCATCAGTTGAAACGATTGGACGACTAGCCGTCAAAATCATCTTGTTTTACTGAAATTACAAGGTTATTCATATTGTTTAGGTTTGTTGTCGGTCTAGAAGCCGTGATTGAAACGATTGGACGACTAGCCGTCAAAATCATCTTGTTTTACTGAAATTACAAGGTTATTCATATTGTTTAGGTTTGTTGTCGGTCTAGAAGCCGTGATTGAAACACGATTGGACGACTAGAAGTCGAAATCATCTTGTTTTACTGAAATTACAAGGTTATTCATATTGACTGAGTTTGTTGTCGGTCTAGAAGCCTTGATTGAAACACGATTGGACGACTAGCCGTGAATCATCTTGTTTTACTGAAATTACAAGGTTATTCATATTGTTTAGGTTTTGTTGTCGGTCTAGAAGCCATGATTGAAACACGATTGGACGACTAGCCGTCAAAATCATCTTGTTTGAAATTACAAAGTTATTCATATTGTTTAGGTTTGTTGTCGGTCTAGAAGCCGTGATTGAAACACGATTGGACGACTAGCCGTCAAAATCATCTTGTTTTACTGAAATTTTAAGGTTATTCATATTTTTAGTTTTGTTGTCGGTCTAGAAGCCGTGATTGAAACACGATTGGACATTAGCCGTCAAAATCATCTTGTTTTACTGAAATTACAAGGTTATTCATATTGTTTAGGTTTGTTGTCGGTCTAGAAGCTGTGATTGAAACACGATTGGACGACTATGCGTCAAAATCATCTTGTTTTACTGAAATTACAAGGTTATTCATATTGTTTAGGTGTGTTGTCGGTCTAGAAGCCGTGATTGGAAACACTATTGGACGACTAGCCGTCAAAATCATCTGAATTTTACTGAAATTACAAGGTTATTCATATTGTTTAGGTTTGTTGTCAGTGCAGAAGCCGTAGTTGTTTGAATTGGACGACTAACTGGTCAAATCATCTTGTTTTACTGAAATTACAAGGTTATTCATATTGTTTAGGTTTGTTGTCGGTCTAGAAGCCATTGATTTAAACACGATTGGACGACTAGCCGTCAAAATCATCTTGTTTACTGAAATTACAAGGTTATTCATATTGTTTTGGTTTATTTGTCGGTCTAGAAGCCGTGATTGAAACACGATTGGACGACTAGCCGTCAAAATCATCTTGTTTTACTGAAATTACAAAGGTTATTCCTATAACATTTGAGTTTTGTTGTCGGTCTAGAAGCCGTGATTGAAACACGATTGGACGACTAGCCGTCAAAATCATCTTGTTTTACTGAAATTACAAGGTTATTCATATTGTTTGGGATTTGTTGTCGGTCTAGAAGCCGTGATTGGAACACGATTGGACGTACTTCATCACGATCATCTTGTTTTACTGAAATTACAAGGTTATTCATATTGTTTAGTTTTGTTGTCGGACTAGAAAGCTGTGATTGGACGACAATTGGACATTATCAAAATCATATTGTTTAATGTAATTGCATGGTTATTCACCTTGTTTACGTTTGTTGTCGGACTAGAAGCCGTGGTTTCACGACAATTGTGCACGTCTAGCATTTTAAAAATCATCCTTGTTTTACTGTAATTGCAAGGTTATTCATATTGTTTGGGTTTGTTGTCGGTCTAGAAACAGTGATTGAAACGATTGGACGACTGGCGTCAAAATCATCTTGTTTCACTGAAATTTCAAGGTTATTCATATTGTTTAGGTTTGTTGTCGGTCTAGAAGCCGTGATTGAAACACGATTGGACGACTGTGCGTCAAATCATCTTGTTTTACTGAAATTACAAGGTTATTCATATTGTTTAGGATTGTTGTCGGTCTAGAAGCCGTGATTGAAACACGAATTGGACGACTAGCCGTCAAAATCATCTTGTTTTACTGAAATTACAAGGTTATTCATATTGTTTAGATTTGTTGTCGGTCTAGAAGCCGTGATTGAAACACGATTGGACGACTAGCCGTCAAAATCATCTTGTTTTACTGAAATTACAAGGTTATTTATATTGTTTAGGTTTGTTGTCGGTCTAGAAGCCGTGGTTAAACCGGTCAATCTCACGACTAGCCGTCAAAATCATCATGTTTTACTGAAATTACAAGGTTATTCATATTGTTTAGGTTTGTTGTCGGTCTAGAAGCCGTGATTGAAACACTATTGGACGACTAGCCGTCAAAATCATCTTGTTTTACTGAAATTACAAGGTTATTCATATTGTTTGAGTTTGTTGTCGGTCTAGAAGCCGTGATTGAAACACGATTGGACGACTAGCCGTCAAAATCATCTTGTTTTACTGAAATTACAAGGTTATTCATATTGTTTAGGTTTGTTGGTGCAAAGCCGTGATTGAAACACGATTGGACGACTAGAAGTCAAAATCATCTTGTTTTACTGAAATTACAAGGTTATTCATATTGTTTAGGTTTGTTGTCGGTCTAGAAGCCATGATTGAAACACGATTGGACGACTAGCCGTCAAAATCATCTTGTTTTACTGAAATTACAAGGTTATTCATATTGTTTAGGTTTGTTGTCGGTCTAGAAGCCGTGATTGAAACACGATTGGACGACTAGCCGTCAAATCATCTTGTTTTACTGAAATTACAAGGTTATTCATATTGTTTAGGTTGTTGTCGGTCTAGAAGCCGTGATTGAAACACGATTGGACAACTAGCCGTCAAAATCATCTTGTTTTACTGAAATTACAAGGTTATTCATATTGTTTAGTTTTGTTGTCGGTCTAGAAGCCGTGATTGAAACACGATTGGACGACTAGCCGTCAAAATCATCTTGTTTTACTGAAATTACAAGGTTATTCATATTGTTTAGGTTTGTTGTCGGTCTAGAAGCTGTGATTGAAACACGATTGGACGACTAGCCGTCAAAATCATCTTGTTTTACTGAAATTACAAGGTTATTCATATTGTTTAGGTTTGTTGTCAGTCTAGAAGCCGTGATTGAAACACGATTGGACGATAGTAGTCAAAATCATCATTTTACTGGTAATTACAAGTTATTCTATTGTTTAGTTTTGTTGTCGGTCTAGAAGCCGTGATTGAAACACGATTGGTTGTACAGCCGTCAAAATCATCTTGTTTTACTGAGAGTACAGGGTTATTCATATTGTTTAGTTTTGTTGTCGGTCTAGAAGCCGTGATTGAAACACGATTGGACGACTGGCCGATAAAATCAATAGTTTTACTGAAGTACAAGGTTATTCCTTATTGTTTAGTTTTGTTGTCAGTCTAGAAGCTGATTGAAGCGATTGGACGACTAGCCGTCAAAATCATCTTGTTTTACTGAAATTACAAGGTTATTCGTGGTAATTTTAGGTGTGTTGTCGGTCTATAAGCCGTGATTGAAACACGATTGGGACGGCCATGGAAGTCGTCATCCTTGTTTTACTGAAATTACAAGGTTATTTATATTGTTTGGGTTATTGTCGGTCTAAGAAATGATTGAAACACGATTGGACGACTAGCCGTCAAAATCATCATGTTTTACTGAAATTACAAGGTTATTCATGTTGTTGAGTTTGTTGTCGATTCTGAAGCCGTGATTGAAACACGATTGGACGACTGGCCGTCAAATCTATCTTGTTTTACTGAAATTACAAGGTTATTCATATTGTTTGAGTTTGTTGTCGGTCTAGAAGCCGTGATTGAAACACGATTGGACGACTAGCCGTCAAATGTCTTGTTTTACTATATTAGGTATTCATGTGTTTGGGTTTGTTGTCGGTCTAGAAGCCGTGATTGAAACACGATTGGACGACTAAGTCAGAATCATCTTGTTTTACTGAAATTACAAGGTTAATTGTATTGTTTGGGGTTTGTTGTGGTCTGACCTTGGTTGAAACACGATTGGACGACCAATGCAAAATCATCTTGTTTTACTGAAATTACAAGGTTATTCATATTGTTTAGGTTTGTTGTCGGTCTAGAAGCAGCAGTTGGAAACACAGATTGGACGACTAATAAGTAAAATATCTTATTTACTATGAGGAAATTACAAAGTTAATTATATTGTTTAGGTTTGTTGTCAGTCTGAAGCCGTGATTGAAACACGATTGGACGACTGTCCGTCAATCATCTTGTTTTGAAATTTACAGAAGTTGTTCATATTGTTTAGTTTTGTTGTCGGTCTAGAAGCCGTGATTGAAACACGATTGGACGATAGCCGTCAAATCATCTTGTTTCACTGAAATTACAGGTTATTCATGTACTGTTTAGGTTTGTTGTCGGTCTAGAAGCTGTGATTGAAACACGATTGGACGACTAATAGTAAAATCATCTTGTTTTGCTGAAATTACAAAGGTTATTCATATTGTTTAGGTGTGTTGTCGGTCTAGAAGCCGTGATTGAAACACTATTGGACGACCCAGCCGTCAAAATCCATCTAGTTTTACTGAAATTACAAGGTTATTCATATTGTTGGTTTTGTTGTCGGTCTAGAAGCCGTGATTTAAACCACGATTGGACGACTAGCCGTCAAAATCATCTTGTTTTACTAGAGTACAAGGTTATTCATATTGTTTAGTTTTGTTGTCGGTCTAGAAGCCGTGATTGAAACACGATTGGACGACCAACCGTCAAAATCATCTTGTTTTACTGAAATTACAAGGTTATTCCTATTGTTTAGGTTTGTTGTCCGGTCTAGAAGCCGTGATTGAAACACGATTGGACGACTAGCCGTCAAAATCATCTTGTTTTACTGAAATTGCAAGGTTATTCATATTGTTTAGGTTTGTTGTCGGTCTAGAAGCCGTGATTGGAACACGATTGGACGACTAGCCGTCAAAATCATCTTGATTACTGAAATTACAAGGTTATTCATATTGTTTAGTTTTGTTGTCGGACTAGAAGCTGTGATTGGACGACAATTGGACGACTAGACCTCAAAATCATATTGTTTAATGTAATTGCATGGTTATTCATATTGTTACGTTTGTTGTCGGACTAGAAGCCGTGGTTTCGACAATTGTACGTCTAGCAATTATAAAATCATCTTGTTTTACTGTAGTACAGGAGTTATTCATATTGTTTAGGTTTATTGTCGGTCTAGAAACAGTGATTGAAACACGATTGGACGACTAGCCGTCAAAATCATCTTGTTTCACTGAAATTTCAAGGTTATTCATATTGTTTAGGTTTGTTGTCGGTCTAGAAGCCGTGAGTTGAAACACGATTGGACGACTAGCCGTCAAAATCATCTTGTTTTACTGAAATTACAAGGTTATTCATATTGTTTAGGATTGTTGTCGGTCTACAGAAGCCGTATTCAACACGATTGGACGACTAGCCGTCAAAATCATCTTGTTTTACTGAAATTACAAGGTTATTCATAATGTTTTAGGTTTGTTGTCGGTCTAGAAGCCGTGATTGAAACACGATTGGACGACTAGCCGTCAAAATCATCTTGTTTTACTGAAATTACAAGGTTATTTATATTGTTTAGGTTTGTTGTCGGTCTAGAAGCCGTGATTGAAACACGATTGGTCGACTAGCCGTCAAAATCATCATGTTTTACTAATTACAAGGTTATTCATATTGTTTAGGTTTGTTGTCGGTCTAGAAGCCGTGATTGACACACTATTGGACGACTAGCCGTCAAAATCATCTTGTTTTACTGAAATTACAAGGTTATTCATATTGTTTAGGTTTGTTGTCGGTCTAGAAGCCGTGATTGAAACACGATTGGACGACTAGCCATCCAAAATCATCTTGTTTACTGAAATTACAAGGTTATTCATATTGTTTAGGTTTGTTGTCGGTCTAGAAGCCGTGATTGAAACACGATTGGACGACTAGAAGTCAAAATCATCTTGTTTTACTGAAATTACAAGGTTATTCATATTGTTTAGGTTTGTTGTCGGTCTAGAAGCCATGATTGAAACACGTTGGACGACTAGCAAGTAAAATTATCCCATTTACTGAAAGTACAAGGTTATTCATATTGTTTAGGTTTGTTGTCGGTCTAGAAGCCGTGATTGAAACACGATTGGACGACTGGCCGTCCGCATCATCTTGTTTTACTGAAATTACAGGTTATTCATATTGTTTAGGTTTGTTGTCGGTCTAGAAGCCGTGATTGAAACACGATTGGACAACTAGCCGTCAAAATCATCTTGTTTTACTGAAATTACAAGGTTATTCATATTGTTTAGTTTTGTTGTCGGTCTAGAAGCCGTGATTGAAACACGATTGGACGACTAGCCGTCAAAATCATCTTGTTTTACTGAAATTACGAGAACCCTTCATATTGTTTAGGTTGTGTCGGTCTAGAAGCTGTGAGTTAAACACGATTGGACGACTAGCCGTCAAAATCATCTTGTTTTACTGAAATTACAAGGTTATTCATATTGTTTAGGTGTGTTGTCGGTCTATAAGCCGTGATTGAAACACGATTGGACGACTAGCCGTCAAAATCATCTTGTTTTACTGGAAATTACAAGGTTATTTATATTGTTTAGGTTTGTTGTCGTTAAACCGTGATTGCAGAAACACGATTGGACGATGTCATGCAAATCCAAAATCATCATGTTTTACATGATACAAGGTTATTCATATTGTTTAGGTTTGTTGTCGGTCTAGAAGCCGTGATTGAAACACGATTGGATGACTAATAAAATCAAAATCATCTTGTTTTACGCACAGAAGTAGTTATTCTATTGTTTAGGTTTGTTGTCGGTCTAGAAGCCGTGATTGAAACACGATTGGACGACTAGCGTCAAAATCATCTTGTTTTACTGAAATTACAAGGTTATTCATATTGTTTAGGTTTGTTGTCGGTCTAGAAGCCGTGATTGAAACCACGATTGGACAAGCTAAGTCAATCCTTCTAGCTTTGAAATTACAAGGTTATTCATATTGTTTTAGGTTTGTTGTCGGTCTAGAAGCCTTGATTGAAACACGATTGGACGACTAGCCGTCAAAATCATCTTGTTTTACTGAAGGTACAAGGTTATTCATATTGTTTAGGTTTGTTGTCGGTCTAGAAGCCGTGATTGAAACACGATTGGACGACTAGCCGTCAAAGTCATCTTGTTTTACTGAAATTACAAAGTTATTCATGTTGTTTAGGTTTGTTGTCGGTCTATAAACCGTGATTGAAACACGATTGGACGACTAGCCGTCAAAATCATCTTGTTTTACTGAAATTACAAGGTTATTCATATTGTTTAGTTTTGTTGTCGGTCTAGAAGCCATGCTGTTGAAACTACGATTGGACGACTAGCCGTCAAAATCATCTTGTTTTACTAATTACAAAGGTTATTCATATTGTTTAGGTTTGTTGTCGGTCTAAAGGCTGTAGTTGAAACACGATTGGACGACTAGCCGTCAAAATCATCTTGTTTTACTGAAATTACAAGGTTATTCATATTGTTTAGGTGTGTTGTGTGTTCTAGAAACGTGATTGAAACACGATTGGACGACTAGCCGTCAAAATCATCTTGTTTTACTGAAATTACAAGGTTATTCATATTGTTTAGGTTTGTTGTCGGTCTAGAAGCCGTGATTGAAACACGATTGGACGACTAGCCATCAAAAT
>JBBBDQ010008808.1:0-10666 GCA_037127315.1 Ascarosepion bandense
CCGCAAATTTTGTTAGTGTGCTATACTAACATCAGAGCCCGGCGCTGCCCGTGCAACTTAAAACATTTTAGGCGTAGAAGATGCCATTTTATTTATTTTTTTTTTTTTACATATTTTGTTTTTTGATTGAAAAAACACTTTAAAAAATTCTTTGTTTCAAAATTACGGAGCAAAATATTCACCTTTTTGTTGACCAAATGAATTTTTAAAACGTCAGAATAAAAATTAAATACAAAGGCCAATTTTAAAAAAATAAACATTCTAGTCGCGTTTGACACGTGTGATTTGATTTCTGTAGGACGTACTTCAGCAACCATCTAGATTTTAGATGTTTTACGGAGCAAATGTAAACAATCGGCTCCATTGGCCAAAAATTGCGAAAGGGAAAAATTGCTGAACTTAAACTTCAAAAAGTGTGTGTCGACCTGGCTTCCCTGTAGATATGTGCCCCTAGAAAGTTTGAATGGCGTAGCTTAAAAAATGTAAGCTTGTGAGAGGGAACAGTCACACACAGACTCACAGATTGCCTTATATAGTGTATCGAGGCAGCAAAATAATTTCTAAACATATGCTGCCAAATATAAGAGACACGAATGTCTATTATGTTTAATCATGAGCCGTTGTAAACGTCTAAATTAAAGCCAAAATACGACGTTTAGAACGGCTCATGATTAAACATAATAGACATTCATTGTCTCTTATATTTAACAGCATATGTTTAGGAAATATTTCAGCAGCAATTTTTCATTTTAAACATGTTTCGTTAAAAGCGGCCAACAAAAAGATTTCCTAATTTTTGATTAATTTTTCTATTATTCTTACGTGTTTCAATGTTTGGCTGAGATAATGTATAAAAATGTTCCATATTTTTTAACATTCCAAGCGCTTTCAGCCTTTTCACATGCCATTTTCAAGGATGTTATTTTTCTGCTGTTGTTATTATATCCTCATGTTTGACTGTAATGTAATTTTTGTGTTCTTTGTGTTTTTGAAAAGGAGAGTTCTTTAAAGCTATCACGTGATGAGCGCAGCTGGTCAATATAAGCGTCTGTCTATTAAAAAATCTTTCAAAATTTATTTCCACTGTTAAATAGTGTAAGGTTGATGGTAGGAGAAATTGTTTGATATATAGTGCCTCTCTTATAGCGTGGTGCCTTTGATATTGTGATTTTAAATAGTATTTTTGTATTTTCAACCAAAGTTTTCTTAAGAATTCTTGTAAGTTATCAGTTGATAAATGCTTATTGGGTAATTAAATAGGTGGCATGTAAGTTGTCTACTAAAGAGGTGGTAGTATATATATATATATATATATATATATATATATATATATATATAGGTATGTGAATTAACAAGTGTACATACGGAAATACACATATGTATAAAATAATATTCAAATGTTAATAAAAGAGTGCACAATGAGTATAAACAGAGCTACTGATTAGGTATTAATAAATATACATATTATCTTACGTTGATGGCAAGACTCGGAGTTTTATGCATTAACGCAACCATCTAATATAATCTAAACTATTTATAAATGAACTGTGTGTGTGTGTGTGTGTGTGTGTGTGTGTGTGTGTGTGTGTGTATCCGTTAATGATAGACTCCAAAACGGCTGAACCGATTTTCTTGAAAATTTACACAGTTGTACTATAAGCGTCTGCGAGTGTTCTTAGCTAGGTTTTGTGTCGCGGTACCCCCGATAAATATCAAAAATCGATAATCGAAATCGGGTTATAGAAGGAGGGTTTGATTTTAATTAAATTTGATACACTCATAGACAAAGACATAAGAAACGATATTCATAAGTTTCAAGGTTGCAGGTCTTACAATAGTGCAGAAAATCGATAATATAAGGCAAGATGTTAGTGTGTGTCTGTGTTCGTTTATCTGCGCCTATATCTGCATTTTTTTCAGCCCTTTTATTTTGCTTTGTTTGGTTTGTCCTTGGCAGGTATAATTGTAGTTCTTAGTCTAAGCCATGATACCATTTACTCAGAGGACTTATTTAGCTCTCAAAATTCAGTTGACGACGAAAAATCTTATTTGATATCGATACCAGGAAATCAAAATTTGACTTACATTCATTGATTTTTTTCAGTCTACGGTTTCGCTTTAACTGGAAACAACTATTGCTTTTTAGTCTTTCGTGCCAACGTCCAAAGAGTCTGAGCGCCAGGACCATGGATTAATTTTAATGTTTTCATTACACCCGGGCAACGCCTGGCTATACTGCTAGTATAATATAATATAATATATATATTTATTTATTTATTTGTAAATTAATATAAAACTTGGTTGGGAAATAGCCATTTTCAACATGTCATTTTAAGGCATGCAGTTTACGACCTCTTATAAACAGAGAATGAATAAAAGTTCTAAGCCTAGAGGTTAGCTTAGGTAAATGAAAGGGTTGGAATTATATGTTTGAGCAGCAATCTTATTTAAACATGTTTCGTTAAAACGACTGATAAGAAAGATTTTATTAATTTTTGATTTAATTTGTTATATTGTTATTGCTTCCTTTTGCTGGAAATAAGGAGTAAAAATATTCCATAATTTCGACTTCCTAAGTTAGCTTTCAGCCTTTTCACATGCCATTTTCAAGGATGTTATTTTTCCGGTGTTGTTATTATGTCCTCATGTTTGACTGTGATGTAATTTTTGTGTTCTTTGTATTTTTGAAAAGAAGAGTTCTTTAAAGCTTTATATAAATATATAGAAAATGGCATGAAATTATCAACTGTCAAAATTAGTTATCGCTATTTTAATCTGTGCTTGCCTTAAGTAGAAAACGTCAATAAAAATGTGCTAAAAAGTCGAAAAAAGTCAAGCATTTATTCTTTTTCTGATCTATCAGTCAATCAGTTAAGTGATACACACTTAGATGATCATGTCTCAAAAGAAACACAACTGATTGGGCAGAATATTTTCCTGCTGTAGGTTACCATTACTTTTGCGGTAGACTGGTTGCTAACCAAGGATATAGAGCCCAATCTGTTCTGCTGTTTAACCCATAGCTGGAGGGGAGAAGAAATGAACTATATTATATTAATAAGTAATAATTAGTAGGGATCATTTTATAACATCATGACTATAGAAAACAGGTCCCCTACTTTATGTCCAGTAGAAATTTATGTTTAATTACGTTCCCAACTATTATATTCAGTCATTCAGTCAGCTAAGTGTCTTATGTGATACACGCTTGGGCGATCATGTCTTGAAAGAGACATGACTGACTGGACAAATTTTCCTGAGTAGGTTGCCATTAATTTTTGCGATAGACTGGCTGCCAACTAAGGCTATAGAACCCAATCAGAGATTCAACCATGATAACAGTCAGTCATTTAAGTGCCATACGCGATACAAGCTTGGGCGATCATGTCTTGGAAAGATACATCACTGTACCTTCACTGACTGGGTGGAATATTTTTTGCAGTAGGTTGCCATTGATTTCTGTGGTAGACCGGTTGGCAACCAAGGCTATAGAACCTAATCTATCCTGCTGTTTAACCCATATTCATGGAGGAGGAAGAGATGGATTAACCATTTTCAAGGGTATTTGCCATATAAGTGAATACAATGAATTCAACTGGAATTTGAACTCGGCTCTATGATTTCTCATTCTGAGTTGATATCCACTACACCACAACACACATTTGAGAAATTACAACAAATAAAACTTGTCGATATTTATTTCATGAGAATAGTCGAGGTGGAGAAGAATTAATTATTGACTTTTGTAAATGATAAATAATTTTTTTTATTTAATCAAGCAATGCCAAAAATCTTTTTCAGGTACACAAAGACGTTGTTTTCTTTTTTATTATTTTATCTTCTGCTCGTGTTTTCAATACAGAGGATGTATTTTATTTGAGCATTTCTTTCCAGAATGGATCGTATCCCAATTCATAATAAAATATGGTCAGTCTAAACTTTTTGTCAACGCCTATACCTTCAGCTAATTAAATTTTCAATATTATATTAAATTGATCTTTTTATAGAAAGATAACACTTAGATATTAGTACAAAAATAAGTTTATTATTGTTTTCATTTATTAGAAATGCCACTGGACACCTCGAGGTGGTGTAATGGTTATCAATCTCATTTTGCTAAAATCTATTAGAACTGAGTAGTGAGTTCGATCCTCACGAGGTACCTAATATGTAGCCTTGTGCCACATTTAAGCGGCACTTAGAAAATCAACTATTATAAATTTCAATGATTAAAATGCTTGAATAGGTTCAAGTGATAGTTTATCTTAATGTTTTTAATGCGATGGTCGACTTTGTTGCTTACTGCCTAATGTTCTTACTCTAGATTCTATGCTGCTTCTTGAAGTATTTATAGATTTAGTTTTTATAATTTGCGATCGGTTTCCTTGTTTAGGAAGAAACTGTGTTGAAACCACATTCAGCCATATTAAAAGGTCGAAAGCAATGAAGAAAAGTTTGATAGCTTCTCACAACTTTCCATACCTTTCAGAAATTTACTTTTAGCCAATATTGAATAATTTTTTAAAATTAAAAAAAAAGAAAAGACAAATCCCTCCCTGGCCATGAAATAAAAACTCCCAGTGCTCCCTTTTAACATAATAGAGCCTACAAGGGGTGGAGATCCCAATGTTGAAAAAAACTGGTCTAAAGTGATATGATGAATGAAGTTTCAACATTTCAGAGTTTGTTAGTCAAAGACACATTAAATAAAGCATAAGTAAAGAATACTACAACCCAAACATGTCGTGCCTTAGTGCACAGTTGTATATCGGAAAGCGAAAGGCTGGCCCATTATGTGGGATCAATTCTAGCAGAAACACTCAAAACATCTCTCCATATTACTGAGAACCTACACTGAAGACAATAACGTTGAGATGCTAGACTGCATAGCCGACCCCTTAATCCAATCAAGATCTTATAATCAAAGCTAACACCAAATATGATAAAGCCACAGACATGATTGATCATTGCAATATGATTGAATGTTAGAAAAAATCCCATCGAAAGAACCATTGCACTCATCCCAAATATTAACTGCTATGAGATTAGACTAGCTAAGAAATGGTTTCTACATGTGGTCCTGGGAATTACCAAAGTGGCATATGAACGGTTTTCAAAAATAGTCAAATTTTGTGTTCATCAGAATAAATTTGACAATTGATCGTATAGAAAAATTCAGCTTTGAATTCATTCAATCAATATTTCGATTATCTTGTATCCAATAATTTATTTTAATTCATCATATATAGAAAAAAGGCATCTCACAATCCTGCCTTCTTTATCTGTTTCTTGTAACTCCGTGCATAGTTCTCTGTGATCAATGTTGTCATCAATATTTTTCTTTTTTAAATTGCAAGACTTGCTCTTTATTTGGCAGGAGAATGTTCAAGGTAGGATCAAGTATTTAACAAGAGGTAGGCACTAGCATATTTGGGCTCTCGGGAAAGAGAGATTCGGAATTAAATATTTGATCAATATTGCATTGGAATAAACAATTTATCTACAAATCATAGCAACATTGTGAAATGACAAAATTTACATGATAAAATCTTAATAATTTAGGTACAATATTCTCATTTCTCTCGAGATTTGTATTGTCAGAATGAAGACCAGATCCAGATGTTCAAGGCATAAAATAGGAATCAAGTATACATACATTTGAGATGGTAACAAATCCAAGCATCAAATTGAAAAAGGTAAAATCCAACATGGCGAAACTCTGCAAAAGAAACAAGAAAATATAGGAGAATGTTTTACTTTCAAGCAGAACAATATTTCGTTTAGAGAATTCTAGTTTATCTCAATTGGATGAAAAGAATCAAGAAATTATTAGAGAACTTTTTGGTTCTAGCCAAAAAATATTTATATATACCATTTATAGAATATATGATATCTGTTCAGAATCTCTTCAGCCATTTTGAATATATCTAGAAAATGGTTACAATGACTTTTTTATATAATTTGAAAACAATCAAAAGGAAGTATATGCATAAACAAACCGGTTCCTATAGAGTTTGTCAATGTTTCATCAGTGAGTAAGCTTAATTATTGAATAAATAATTTCATTTGAAAATTCATGTTTGAATTGTGACTGCTTCCATATTCACAAAAGCTTGCATCTTCTTTTAATTTGTTGTTAGATACATATATGCACATATATACACATATGCACATACATATCGACATATATGCATATATATATATATATATACACATTGATACCTATCAAATTTGGGCGTACCAAAATGGAATGGACCTGAAATTTTGGTACCAAAAAAGTATTACCTGTTCATTTTTATTTTATCTAAACTAAAGTGTACATTCAAAACTGGAGATGGTGTTAAAAAATGTGAATATTTCCAAAGTTAAAGTTTTATCTATGCATATATATTTAAGATTTTATATACACCTAATGCATAAATGGTCATTACACCACTGGAGACACGTGTGTTAAACTTTTAGACGCACTGCAATATCTTTACAAAAATAATTTTTAGTTAGACGTTAGCACACACGTGATGTTTGTAAAATAAAAATTTTCAAGTTGAAAATATATTAAGATGTTCTTTAACTGGAAAATGTAACAGCCAGATGCAATAAACAAATGTTGATTTCTTTTTCCTGAAAACCGAATATTTTAAATCAAAATCCCTTAATATTTTGAGATAGAAAATTTTAACTTTTTTGTCGAAAAATGTTTTCAAATAAAAATCACATCATTTAAATGTTTCTACATTTTTCAACATTTTAAAATGTTTAACAAATTCATAATATTTAAATTTGTCAATATTTTTTTTAAATTTAAAGTAATAAATACATATATTTTACATGGAAAAAGAAGAATATTACAAAAAAAATGACATTTATTTTCAAAACAATTGTTACTGCCTTGTTAGAATTAAACTATTTTAAGACTTCCGATTCTACAAAAAGAATTCGAGCGAAAATAAATGAAAAATAAAATGATCACCTTACCTGAAAGCATGATTGAAGCCGATATTATCAACTGAAATGTATTTGTTCTTGCAATGTACAGTTGACGTTTTTTGAAGGAACCCAATGGAATAATGAGTGGGAGATAACAGCTATTTCTCTAAAGAATAATATTTTTAACAAAATAATAGGTAACTTAATTAAAGAAATAATAATTAAATAAATAAAATAAATAATTTAATTAAATTAAATAATAAATTAATTAATAATTAATGAATAATCAATTAATAATTGATTAATAATTAAATAATATAAATAATAATTAATAAATAATTAAACTTAATAATAAAAATTAAATAAAATAAATAATAAATTAAATTAAATCAAATTAAATAATTTAATTAATTAAATAAATAATAGGTAAATTTAACGTTCAAATTACTCAATTGAATTAAAAAGAAAACTAAGTAAAACTAAGTTTCACTGACCCCAGTTGATATTAATGTAGTTACCGACACAAATTTTCTAACATTGCGATAAATGGGAAGTAATTTGAACAACGATTCTGGAAAGGATCACGTGGAATAACCAAGGGGAGATAACTCTAATAAATATTTCAAAGATATTTAAATATTTTGTAACAGCCTTTTCAAAGAATAAAATAATAGGCAACTTAATTAAATAATAAATTATAAATTAAATCAAATAATAAAAATTAAATTAAATTAAATAATTAAATTAAAAAGAAATCTAAGTAAAACTAAGATTCACCGACCCCAGTTCATATCACTATAGTTAATGACAATAAATTTTCTAACATTGTGGTAATGAAGGTGTTCAAAATTGAAACAACGATTTCTGACTACGTGATGTTTACAAAAGTCGAAGAGTGTAGAATGGAATATCCTAATGACCTATTTTCATTTCAATACTTCTGAATTCATCCAACTCTGTGCACAGAGTTTAATAAATTCAAGAACATTGATATTCAGGCGCTCTCGTTGGCTAGGGCACGGTGTTGGTGCGTAAAGGAACGCTCGGACCTGAGCTGACCAGCTCCTTGTGTGTATAAGGAGCATATTCTGGTTCCTTCTTCAGTGATTTTCCATTGCCATCGGAATCCACGACACTTGAGCCTTTGATTCTTCTAAGCTGCATTTGTTTGTTTTACCACCACTCTTTCACACCATAAATACACTACTCGGCTCGGATTCTAAATTCAAAAAGAAAAAATCACTCACTCACAATCTATTTCTAACTTGTTGTTAACACACACCACTTCCATACCCCTTTTGAATATACCTTGTATTTCTTCCTTTCAGGAAGAACTGATATTTTCCCTGGAATCATACGAACATTTTATCTGAACACACTTGGTTCTATAAACTTTAACACGTAACACTCGTCTCAATTTTGATATTCACAAAACCAAAGATTAATGTCCAGACTCCTATACACTTTCCAGTTACACATTAACAAACTAAAATGAAAACTGAACGTGTCTATTAAATAACGTGATATCTATTCGCATTCTAATTCCAGGACGGGCAAAGCATAAATAACTCTGGTTTCTTTCACTTGTATTTTATCATGCAAAGAAAATCCTAGACTTATTTAAATTGTGTTGCAACCCAAGGACTAAATTTTTGGGATATTTCCAAGACAAAAAGAAAATACCTATGAAAGGACAAAGATTTGATTACAAACATATAACTATATTCCTGAAAGGTATTCCGAAAAATGAGTTTCAAGAATACTCCTTACAATGGCGCTATCGTTTCACGAAGTGAATAGCTTGCAAGGAGAATACACAGGCGGGAAATGGTGAGAAAAGAAGCTGAGGGATTAGAAATTGCGTTTAATTACTTCGAAATTTCGAAATTCTCACATCGTGGAGAATCAAGTTCATTTGTTTTTAAAAACTATTTCACCCAAAGAAAGGCAAATAAAGCCACTTAAACACAAGGAAGGTTACGAAGTGTTTACGAGAAAAAAAAAAAAAAAACTTGATTGGATAAAATAATAAAAAAACAAGAATTAAGAAGATAACAATTAAAATATATTGAATTTTTGAAATTCAAAAACTGACTGAGAAACAAGGAGCAAGAAGAAAGTTCCATAAGCGAAAAGTGCGATAGAAAAATAATTGTACTTGATGGTTACATCTGTCAGTTCAATCTGCGAAATGACGGGACTTTGCCAAAATCTAGTACTAGGCTTGAATCCATAAAGTTTAGGTAGCATAAAGGAAAGTTCATCAAAACAATTCCCATGAAAGTATTTATTGAAAAGGAATAGGAAAGCTACGTTGGTGTGACTGAAACTGAAATGCTGTGGATCAGGACCAAGAACGTTGCAGATTTTTTATTTTATCAAGGAGCTCAAGATAAATAGCAAGGTCATCGGACCATATGACAGCGATATTCTAAGCCTGAGCGAATGGGAGATTTAGAGATAAGTAAGATTGATTCTGGGAAGAAACATTCTGTCTCACAGGACACAGTGAACCGATTTTCTTAGCAGTTGACCAAGCATTATGTATCATGGTTTTTATTATATGTTAAATTTCTGTGTTATTCTCTAGCGTTCATTCAAGAATCTCTAAATATATAGCAGGAGCACTAGACCAGATGTGGCAGCGATATTCTAAGCATGGTAGAATTGTAAATTTGTAAGATAGATTCTGCCGGAGAAAATTAGCATAAAACTTACGGCAAAGTCTCATCATTTTACAGTTGAAATTTCTAGATGTAAATCATGTCTCAAAAGAGATATGACTAATGGGCAGATGATTTTCCCGGTAGAAGGTTGCCATTGCCTTCTGTGATAGACTGGTTGTCAGCTAAGGCTATAGAACACAATCTGTTCTGTTATTTAATCTATAGCTGGAGGGGAAGAGACGATTAATACCTTTCCCAAGGGTATTTGCGAGTAAGTGAATGGGTAAGGGAATATTTTTTTATATTTTTAATTTTTTCATTAAAATTTTAATTTTAGTAATTTAAATTTTTTAATCTAATTTAAAAAATTTTTTATCTACGCGTAATCTTTGAATATTTAATTTTTACTTTTCTTATTAAAAAAGCAGTAGTTTAACTTTATAAAATTTAGTTCTTATGAGCATTGAGTGAACTTAAATTAACGTCTATTAAATTGTAAGTTTCAAAATGTTAGTTTGAAAATGCACCTAATGATTGCATAACTCATGAAACTAAGTCGTGCCATCGACGTAGGACAATATGTACATTTATTAATAGATATATAAAACAGCTCTGTTCATACTACATTGAGCACTGTTTTATTAACACCTGAATAATAATACTATACACGTGTACCCGGTTAAGTAAATTTATGAATTCACGTTTACTAGATATACATATGATACTGCTTATATACAACACGTTAAAAATTTCCCTTCTTTGATTCCATGCGCCTATGGCTTAGGGGGTAGCGCCTCCGACAGATCCCGGCCAGAAGCAAAGTCATTATATATATATTATGGACTCTCGCGTCGATTTCGACGTATGAGTGTCTCATTCAGTTAGACTGCCACACAAAGAATTGTTTTGAGTGTGATGAAAGCTTGTGTAGCAACATCCACACTTTTTGATCTGGCGATAACTAACGATTGGTGCAGAAATTCGCCACAGATCGCATGAACAGCAGAACTCAGTTATTTAACCCATAACTGAGGGCAATGGATGTATTAATACCTTTCCCATGGGTAACAGTA
>JBBBDQ010008841.1:0-10350 GCA_037127315.1 Ascarosepion bandense
TACACCCATTTTCAGCCTTGACATCTGTCGCTCACAGCCTACATCTCTTAAATGCTTGATCATTGATTACGAATCTAGACAATAAACGCTGGCAATCTCAATAATACAATTGAAAATAACTTCTCATTCCTTTGCAACAGTGGCTTGTATCAGCAGATAATAACGAAATTGCGATTAATTTATTTATACAACAAAGCTTAGCAAGAAATATCGCTAATATTTTCAACAGAAATGAACTTCTCAATCGAACTGCTGTTTTCTCACGGAGAAGAAATGTCGAATTTATGAAAATAATACTACTAAAAGTCATTCTTTATTTTTGCCGAATCACACAGGATTTTTAGCAGTAGACTGAATGGAAAAAAAATCACAGATTGAAAAAGCACGCCAAACTTTAGATTAAAATGAGCGCCAGTACATGAAAATCGAACAGTTTTTAGGCAAAATGTCACGTGTTGCGTTCTCTAATCATTAACAAAATTTAGTAAACTCAATTTCAGTATAGCTGAAGAATGCCAAACACACATGCACACAACATACACGGTGTTGTACACACTAACACTTGGAGAAGAGTCAAAATACCGACAAAAAAGCCTTGCGATGTTCGACGTCTATCACTTTAAAAAACTGTAACGGTAATTAATACAAGAGCACGACAAACCCTTCCGTGATCGGACTGTTTATCCATTACAAATGAGAAATATTGTCTTTTTAAACAAGACAAAAATCATTTAAATAGGATCGCGGAATTTATAATGCTGAAAATAAAAATTGTTTATTTATTTATTGATTTATTTATTTATTTATCTTGTCTCTCGTATTGTGTGAATTTGGAAAAAAAACATTTCGACGCTGTGAAAATTATCGAAAACATCTACAAATGAGAAAATGTTTACTTTATCTCCGTGTAGAAATGTTCGCTTTCATAGATATTATTTTCCGTTGTTTGTGATGAGAAATGAATATTCGATCCGAAATAAAAGTCGTGTGTTTGAGTGCTTGCTAAATAAAAGGCCGTTTACGTTTATCAGCAGTCGCTTACGGCCATATCACGTTGAATACACCGGTTCTCGTCCGATCACCGAAGTTAAGCAACATCGAGCCTGGTCAGTACTTAGATGGGTGACCGCTTGGGAATACCAGGTGCTGTAAGCGTCTATTTTTATTTTGTTTTCTTTTATTTCACCATTTTCTACATTGTTCTCTTTCCTCTTCGTCCCATAAAAGGGATTGTACAATGTCCATTTCTGCATCATTCTCTACTCACTGCCATTTATATGCTGTTGGTTGGGAAAACACTCAGTAAATGAACGCTTCGATAGACATCTCTTTCTTTAGTAATGCCCGACTCTAGTCGCATCTTCATACACCCATTTTCAGCCTTGACATCTGTCGCTCACAGCCTACATCTCTTAAATGCTTGATCATTGATTACGAATCTAGACAATAAACGCTGGCAATCTCAATAATACAATTGAAAATAACTTCTCATTCCTTTGCAACAGTGGCTTGTATCAGCAGATAATAACGAAATTGCGATTAATTTATTTATACAACAAAGCTTAGCAAGAAATATCGCTAATATTTTCAACAGAAATGAACTTCTCAATCGAACTGCTGTTTTCACACGGAGAAGAAATGTCGAATTTATGAAAATAATACTACTAAAAGTCATTCATAATTGAGTAATTGCCATTGAAAATGACAGCATTTATTTTTGCCGAATCACACAGGATTTTTAGCAGTAGACTGAATGGAAAAAAATCACAGATTGAAAAAGCACGCCAAACTTTAGATTGAAATGAGCGCCAGTACATGAAAATCGAACAGTTTTTAGGCAAAATGTCACGTGTTGCGTTCTCTAATCATTAACAAAATTTAGTAAACTCAATTTCAGTATAGCTGAAGAATGCCAAACACACATGCACACAACATACACGGTGTTGTACACACTAACACTTGGAGAAGAGTCAAAATACCGACAAAAAAGCCTTGCGATGTTCGACGTCTATCACTTTAAAAAACTGTAACGGTAATTAATACAAGAGCACGACAAACCCTTCCGTGATCGGACTGTTTATCCATTACAAATGAGAAATATTGTCTTTTTAAACAAGACAAAAATCATTTAAATAGGATCGCGAAATTTATAATGCTGAAAATAAAAATTGTTTATTTATTTATTGATTTATTTATTTATTTATCTTGTCTCTCGTATTGTGTGAATTTGGAAAAAAAACATTTCGACGCTGTGAAAATTATCGAAAACATCTACAAATGAGAAAATGTTTACTTTATCTCCGTGTAGAAATGTTCGCTTTCATAGATATTATTTTCCGTTGTTTGTGATGAGAAATGAATATTCGATCCGAAATAAAAGTCGTGTGTTTGAGTGCTTGCTAAATAAAAGGCCGTTTACGTTTATCAGCAGTCGCTTACGGCCATATCACGTTGAATACACCGGTTCTCGTCCGATCACCGAAGTTAAGCAACATCGAGCCTGGTCAGTACTTAGATGGGTGACCGCTTGGGAATACCAGGTGCTGTAAGCGTCTATTTTTATTTTGTTTTCTTTTATTTCACCATTTTCTACATTGTTCTCTTTCCTCTTCGTCCCATAAAAGGGATTGTACAATGTCCATTTCTGCATCATTCTCTACTCACTGCCATTTATATGCTGTTGGTTGGGAAAACACTCAGTAAATGAACGCTTCGATAGACATCTCTTTCTTTAGTAATGCCCGACTCTAGTCGCATCTTCATACACCCATTTTCAGCCTTGACATCTGTCGCTCACAGCCTACATCTCTTAAATGCTTGATCATTGATTACGAATCTAGACAATAAACGCTGGCAATCTCAATAATACAATTGAAAATAACTTCTCATTCCTTTGCAACAGTGGCTTGTATCAGCAGATAATAACGAAATTGCGATTAATTTATTTATACAACAAAGCTTAGCAAGAAATATCGCTAATATTTTCAACAGAAATGAACTTCTCAATCGAACTGCTGTTTTCACACGGAGAAGAAATGTCGAATTTATGAAAATAATACTACTAAAAGTCATTCATAATTGAGTAATTGCCATTGAAAATGACAGCATTTATTTTTGCCGAATCACACAGGATTTTTAGCAGTAGACTGAATGGAAAAAAATCACAGATTGAAAAAGCACGCCAAACTTTAGATTGAAATGAGCGCCAGTACATGAAAATCGAACAGTTTTTAGGCAAAATGTCACGTGTTGCGTTCTCTAATCATTAACAAAATTTAGTAAACTCAATTTCAGTATAGCTGAAGAATGCCAAACACACATGCACACAACATACACGGTGTTGTACACACTAACACTTGGAGAAGAGTCAAAATACCGACAAAAAAGCCTTGCGATGTTCGACGTCTATCACTTTAAAAAACTGTAACGGTAATTAATACAAGAGCACGACAAACCCTTCCGTGATCGGACTGTTTATCCATTACAAATGAGAAATATTGTCTTTTTAAACAAGACAAAAATCATTTAAATAGGATCGCGAAATTTATAATGCTGAAAATAAAAATTGTTTATTTATTTATTGATTTATTTATTTATTTATCTTGTCTCTCGTATTGTGTGAATTTGGAAAAAAAACATTTCGACGCTGTGAAAATTATCGAAAACATCTACAAATGAGAAAATGTTTACTTTATCTCCGTGTAGAAATGTTCGCTTTCATAGATATTATTTTCCGTTGTTTGTGATGAGAAATGAATATTCGATCCGAAATAAAATCGTGTGTTTGAGTGCTTGCTAAATAAAAGGCCGTTTACGTTTATCAGCAGTCGCTTACGGCCATATCACGTTGAATACACCGGTTCTCGTCCGATCACCGAAGTTAAGCAACATCGAGCCTGGTCAGTACTTAGATGGGTGACCGCTTGGGAATACCAGGTGCTGTAAGCGTCTATTTTTATTTTGTTTTCTTTTATTTCACCATTTTCTACATTGTTCTCTTTCCTCTTCGTCCCATAAAAGGGATTGTACAATGTTCATTTCTGCATCATTCTCTACTCACTGCCATTTATATACTGTTGGTTGGGAAAACACTCAGTAAATGAACGCTTCGATAGACATCTCTTTCTTTAGTAATGCCCGACTCTCGTCACATCTTCATACACCCATTTTCAGCCTTGACATCTGTCGCTCACAGCCTACATCTCTTAAATGATTGATCATTGATTACGAATCTAGACAATAAACGCTGGCAATCTCAATAATACAATTGAAACTAACTTCTCATTCCTTTGCAACAGTGGCTTGTATCAGCAGATAATAACGAAATTGCGATTAATTTATTTATACAACAAAGCTTAGCAAGAAATATCGCTAATATTTTCAACAGAAATGAACTTCTCAATCGAACTGCTGTTTTCACACGGAGAAGAAATGCCGAATTTATGAAAATAACACTACTAAAAGTCATTCATAATTGAGTAATTGCCATTGAAAATGACAGCATTTATTTTTGCCGAATCACACAGGATTTTTAGCAGTAGACTGAATGGAAAAAAATCACAGATTGAAAAAGCACGCCAAACTTTAGATTAAAATGAGCGCCAGTACATGAAAATCGAACAGTTTTTAGGCAAAATGTCACGTGTTGCGTTCTCTAATCATTAACAAAATTTAGTAAACTCAATTTCAGTATAGCTGAAGAATGCCAAACACACATGCACACAACATACACGGTGTTGTACACACTAACACTTGGAGAAGAGTCAAAATACCGACAAAAAAGCCTTGCGATGTTCGACGTCTATCACTTTAAAAGACTGTGACGGTAATTAATACAAGAGCACGACAAATCCTTCCGTGATCGGACTGTTTATGCATTACAAATGAGAAATATTGTCTTTTTAAACAAGACAAAAATCATTTAAATAGGATCGCGAAATTTATAATGCTGAAAATAAAAATTGTTTGTTTATTTATTGATTTATTTATTTATTTATCTTGTCTCTCGTATTGTGTGAATTTGGAAAAAAAACATTTCGACGCTGTGAAAATTATCGAAAACATCTACAAATGAGAAAATGTTTACTTTATCTCCGTGTAGAAATGTTCTCTTTCATAGATATTATTTTCCGTTGTTTGTGATGAGAAATGAATATTCGATCCGAAATAAAAGTCGTGTGTTTGAGTGCTTGCTAAATAAAAGGCCGTTTACGTTTATCAGCAGTCGCTTACGGCCATATCACGTTGAATACACCGGTTCTCGTCCGATCACCGAAGTTAAGCAACATCGAGCCTGGTCAGTACTTAGATGGGTGACCGCTTGGGAATACCAGGTGCTGTAAGCGTCTATTTTTATTTTGTTTTCTTTTATTTCACCATTTTCTACATTGTTCTCTTTCCTCTTCGTCCCATAAAAGGGATTGTACAATGTCCATTTCTGCATCATTCTCTACTCACTGCCATTTATATGCTGTTGGTTGGGAAAACACTCAGTAAATGAACGCTTCGATAGACATCTCTTTCTTTAGTAATGCCCGACTCTCGTCACATCTTCATACACCCATTTTCAGCCTTGACATCTGTCGCTCACAGCCTACATCTCTTAAATGCTTGATCATTGATTACGAATCTAGACAATAAACGCTGGCAATCTCAATAATACAATTGAAAATAACTTCTCATTCCTTTGCAACAGTGGCTTGTATCAGCAGATAATAACGAAATTGCAATTAATTTATTTATACAACAAAGCTTAGCAAGAAATATCGCTAATATTTTCAACAGAAATGAACTTCTCAATCGAACTGCTGTTTTCACACGGAGAAGAAATGTCGAATTTATGAAAATAATACTACTAAAAGTCATTCATAATTGAGTAATTGCCATTGAAAATGACAGCATTTATTTTTGCCGAATCACACAGGATTTTTAGCAGTAGACTGAATGGAAAAAAAATCACAGATTGAAAAAGCAAGCCAAACTTTAGATTAAAATGAGCGCCAGTACATGAAAATCGAACAGTTTTTAGGCAAAATGTCACGTGTTGCGTTCTCTAATCATTAACAAAATTTAGTAAACTCAATTTCAGTATAGCTGAAGAATGCCAAACACACATGCACACAACATACACGGTGTTGTACACACTAACACTTGGAGAAGAGTCAAAATACCGACAAAAATGCCTTGCGATGTTCGACGTCTATCACTTTAAAAAACTGTAACGGTACTTAATACAAGAGCACGACAAACACTTCCGTGATCGGACTGTTTATCCATTACAAATGAGAAATATTGTCTTTTTAAACAAGACAAAAATCATTTAAATAGGATCGCGAAATTTATAATGCTGAAAATAAAAATTGTTTATTTATTTATAGATTGATTTATTTATTATCTTGTCTCTCGTATTGTGTGAATTTGGAAAAAAAACATTTCGACGCTGTGAAAATTATCGAAAACATCTACAAATGAGAAAATGTTTACTTTATCTCCGTGTAGAAATGTTCGCTTTCATAGATATAATTTTCCGTTGTTTGTGATGAGAAATGAATATTCGATCCGAAATAAAAGTCGCGTGTTTGAGTGCTTGCTAAATAAAAGGCCGTTTACGTTTATCAGCAGTCGCTTATAGCCATATCACGTTGAATACACCGGTTCTCGTCCGATCACCGAAGTTAAGCAACATTGAGCCTGGTCAGTACTTAGATGGGTGACCGCTTGGGAATACCAGGTGCTGTAAGCGTCTATTTTTATTTTGTTTTCTTTTATTTCACCATTTTCTACATTGTTCTCTTTCCTCTTCGTCCCATAAAAGGGATTGTACAATGTCCATTTCTGCATCATTCTCTACTCACTGCCATTTATATGCTGTTGGTTGGGAAAACACTCAGTAAATGAACGCTTCGATAGACATCTCTTTTTTTAGTAATGCCCGACTCTCGTCACATCTTCATACACCCATTTTCAGCCTTGCCATCTGTCGCTCACAGCCTACATCTCTTAAATGCTTGATCATTGATTACGAATCTAGACAATAAACGCTGGCAATCTCAATAATACAATTGAAAATAACTTCTCATTCCTTTGCAACAGTGGCTTGTATCAGCAGATAATAACGAAATTGCGATTAATTTATTTATACAACAAAGGTTAGCAAGAAATATCGCTAATATTTTCAACAGAAATGAGCTTCTCAATCGAACTGCTGTTTTCACACGGAGAAGAAATGTCGAATTTATGAAAATAATACTACTAAAAGTCATTCTTTATTTTTGCCGAATCACACAGTATTTTTAGCAGTAGACTGAATGGAAAAAAATCACAGATTGAAAAAGCACGCCAAACTTTAGATTAAAATGAGCGCCAGTACATGAAAATCGAACAGTTTTTAGGCAAAATGTCACGTGTTGCGTTCTCTAATCATTAACAAAATTTAGTAAACTCAATTTCAGTATAGCTGAAGAATGCCAAACACACATGCACACAACATACACGGTGTTGTACACACTAACACTTGGAGAAGAGTCAAAATACCGACAAAAAAGCCTTGCGATGTTCGACGTCTATCACTTTAAAAAACTGTAACGGTAATTAATACAAGAGCACGACAAACACTTCCGTGATCGGACTGTTTATCCATTACAAATGAGAAATATTGTCTTTTTAAACAAGACAAAAATCATTTAAATAGGATCGCGAAATTTATAATGCTGAAAATAAAAATTGTTTATTTATTTATTGATTTATTTATATATTTATCTTGTCTCTCGTATTGTGTGAATTTTGAAAAAAAACATTTCGACGCTGTGAAAGTTATCGAAAACATCTACAAATGAGAAAATGTTTATTTATCTCCGTGTAGAAATGTTCGCTTTCAGAGATATTATTTTTCCGTTGTTTGTGATGAGAAATGAATATTCGATCCGAAATAAACGTCGTGTGTTTGAGTGCTTGCTAAATAAAAGGCCGTTTACGTTTATCAGCAGTCGCTTACGGCCATATCACGTTGAATACACCGGTTCTCGTCCGATCACCGAAGTTAAGCAACATCGAGCCTGGTCAGTACGTAGGTGGGCGACTGCTTGAGAATAACAGGTGCTGCAAGCGTCTATTTTTATTTTGTTTTCTTTTATTTCACCATTTTCTACATTGTTCTCTTTCCTCATCGTCCCATAAAAGGGATTGTACAATGTCCATTTCTGCATCATTCTCTACTCACTGCCGTTTATATGCTGTTGGTTGGGAAAACACTCAGTAAATGAACGCTTCGATAGACATCTCTTTCTTTAGTAATGCCCGACTCTCGGCACATCTTGATACACCCATTTTCAGCCTTCACATCTGTCGCTCACAGCCTACATCTCTTAAATGCTTGATCATTGATTACGAATCTAGACAATAAACGCTGGCAATCTCAATAATACAATTGAAAATAACTTCTCATTCCTTTGCAACTGTGGCTTGTATCAGCAGATAATAACGAAACTGCGATTAATTTATTTATACAACAAAGCTTAGCAAGAAATATCGCTAATATTTTCAACAGAAATGAACTTCTCAATCGAACTGCTGTTTTCACACGGAGAAGAAATGTCGAATTTATGAAAATAATACTACTAAAAGTCATTCATAATTCAGTAATTGCCATTGAAAATGAGAGCATTTATTTTTGCCAAATCACACAGGATTTTAGCAGTAGACTGAATGGAAAAAAATGCAGATTGAAAAAGCACATGAAGCTTTTGGAGTCAAATGAGCACCAGTACATGGCTCGAACAGTTTTTAGGCAAAATGTGCGTGTTGCGTTCTCTAATCATTAACAAAATTTAGTAAACTCAATTTCAGTATAGCTGAAGTGCCAAACACATACACCTATTTCCTTTACAGTGTTGTACACTACTTGGAGAAGTCAAAATACCGACAAAAAGAAATAACACGATGTTCTACCATTGACATCATCTTTAAAAAACTGTAACGGTAATTAATACCAAGAGCACGACAAACCCTTCCGTGATCGGACTGTTTATCCATTAAAATGAAAATATTGTCTTTTAAACAGGTAAAAATCATTTAAATAGGATAGCGAAATTTATAATGCTGAAAATAAAAATTGTTTCTTATTTATTGATTTATTTATTTATTTATCTTGTCTCTCGTATTGTGTGAATTTGGAAAAAAAACATTTCCGACGCTGTGAAAATATATAAACTTATCTAAAATGAAAAATGTTGCTTTATCTCCGTGTAGAAATGTTCGCTTTCATGAAATCGTCGCCTTTTTCGTTGTTTGTGATGAGAAATGAAATATTCGATCCAGAAATAAAAGTCGTGTGTTTGAGTGCTTGCTAAATAAAAGGGCCATTTGTTTTAATGATCGCCGTATATCCGTTGAATACCGGTTCTCGTCCGATCACCGAAGTTAAGCAACATCGAGCCTGAGTCAGTACTTAGATGGGTGACCGCTTAGAATACCAGGTGCTGTAGCGTCTATTTTATTTTGTTTTCTTTTATTTCTACATTTTCTACATTGTTCTCTTTCCTCTTCGTCCCATAAAAGGTTAATACAATGTCCATTTCTGCATCATTCTCTCCTGCCATTTATATGCTGTTGGTTGGGAAAACACTCAGTAAATGAACGCTTCGATAGAACATCTCTTTCTTTGGCCGTACCCGACTCTCATCCACGCATCTTCATACACCCATTTCAGCCTTGACATCTGTCGCCTCTACAGCCTACATCTCTTAAATGCTTGATCAGTAATTCCCGAATCTGAACAATAAACGCTGGCAATCTCAATAATACAATTGAAAATAACTTCTCATTCCTTTGCAACAGTGGCTTGTATCAGCGAATGTATGAAAATTGCGATTAATTTATTTATACAGCAAAGCTTAGCAAGAAATATCGCTAATATTTTCAACAGAAATGAACTTCCTCAATCGAACTGCTGTTTCTAGGAGAAGAAATGTCGAATTTATGAAAATAATACTACTAAAAGTCATTCATAATTGAGTAATTGCCATTGAAAATAGTAGCATTTATTTTGCCAAAATCACCTCCTCTTTGGCAAAGTAGAATGAATGGAAAAAAATCACAGATTGAAAAAGCGCCAAACTTTGATTAAAATGAACGCCAGTACATGAAAATCGAACAGTTTTTAGGCAAAATGTCACGTGTTGCGTTCTCTAATCATTAACAAAATTTAGTAAACTCAATTTCAGTATAGCTGAAGAATGCCAAACACACATGCACACAACATACACGGTGTTGTACACACTAACACTTGGAGAAGAGTCAAAATACCGACAAAAAAGCCTTGCGATGTTCGACGTCTATCACTTTAAAAGACTG
>JBBBDQ010008844.1:15000-17500 GCA_037127315.1 Ascarosepion bandense
TATCTATCTATCTATCTATCTATCTATCTATCTATCTAACACTCATTATCTATCTATCTATCTATCTATCTATCTATCTATCTACCTATCTATCTATCTATCTATCTATCTATCTATCTATCTAACACTCTTCATTATCTATCTATCTATCTATCTATGTATCTATCTATCTATCTATCTATCTATCTATCTATCTATCTATCTATCTAACACTCATTATCTATCTATCTATCTATCTATCTATCTATCTATCTATCTATCTATCTATCTATCTATCTATCTAACACTCACTCATTATCTATCTATCTATCTATCTATCTATCTATCTATCTATCTATCTATCTATCTATCTAACACTCATTATCTATCTATCTATCTATCTATCTATCTATCTATCTATCTATCTATCTATCCTCTCATTATCTATCTATCTATCTATCTATCTATCTATCTATCTATCTATCTATCTATCTATCTAACACTCACTCATTATCTATCTATCTATCTATCTATCTATCTATCTATCTATCTATCTATCTATCTAACACTCCTCATTATCTATCTATCTATCTATCTATCTATCTATCTATCTATCTATCTATCTAACACTCCTCATTATCTATCTATCTATCTATCTATCTATCTATCTATCTATCTATCTATCTATCTATCTATCTATCTAACACGCGTCTATCTATCTATCTATCTATCTATCTATCTATCTATCTATCTATCTATCTATCTAACACTCCTCATTATCTATCTATCTATCTATCTATCTATCTATCTATCTATCTATCTAACACTCCTCATTATCTATCTATCTATCTGTCTATCTATCTATCTATCTATCTATCTATCTATCTAACACTCATTATCTATCTATCTATCTATCTATCTATCTATCTATCTATCTAACACTCATTATCTATCTATCTATCTATCTATCTATCTATCTATCTATCTATCTATCTATCTATCTATCTATCTAACTTTCATTATCTATCTATCTATCTATCTATCTATCTATCTATCTAACACTCATTATCTATCTATCTATCTATCTATCTATCTAACACTCATTATCTATCTATCTATCTATCTATCTATCTATCTATCTATCTATCTATCTATCTATCTAACACTCCTCATTATCTATCTATCTATCTATCTATCTATCTATCTATCTATCTATCTATCTATCTATCTATCTATCTAACACTTCTCATTATCTATCTATCTATCTATCTATCTATCTATCTATCTATCTATCTAACACTCCCTCATTATCTATCTATCTATCTATCTATCTATCTATCTATCTATCTATCTATCTATCTATCCTCATTATCTATCTATCTATCTATCTATCTATCTATCTATCTATCTATCTATCTATCTTTCTCTTCATTATCTATCTATCTATCTATCTATGTATCTATCTATCTATCTATCTATCTATCTATCTATCTATCTATCTATCTATCTATCTATCTATCTATCTAACACTCCCTCATTCTATCTATCTATCTATCTATCTATCTATCTATCTATCTATCTATCTATCTATCTATCTAACACTCCATTATCTATCTATCTACCTATCTATCTATCTATCTATCTATCTATCTATCTATCTACCTATCTATCTATCTAACACTCCCTCATTATCTATCTATCTATCTATCTATCTATCTATCTATCTATCTATCTATCTATCTATCTAACACTCATTATCTATCTATCTATCTATCTATCTATCTATCTATCTATCTATCTATCTATCTAACACTCTCATTATCTATCTATCTATCTATCTATCTAACACTCATTATCTATCTATCTATCCTATCTATCTATCTATCTATCTATCTATCTATCTATCTAACACTCCATTATCTATCTATCTATCTATCTATCTATCTATCTATCTAACACGCGTCATTATCTATCTATCTATCTATCTACCTATCTATCTATCTATCTATCTAACACTCCTCATTATCTATCTATCTATCTATCTATCTATCTATCTATCTATCTATCTATCTAACACTCATTATCTATCTATCTATCTATCTATCTATCTATCTATCTATCTATCTATCTATCTATCTATCTAACACTCCCTCATTATCTATCTATCTATCTATCTATCTATCTATCTATCTATCTATCTGCCTCTCATTATCTATCTATCTATCTATCTATCTATCTATCTATCTATCTATCTATCTATCTATCTATCTATCTATCTATCTATCTAACACTCATTATCTATCTATCTATCTATCTATCTATCTATCTATCTATCTAACACTCCGCATTATCTATCTATCTATCTATCTATCTATCTATCTATCTATCTATCTATCTATCTATCTATCTATCTAACACTCCTCATTATCTATCTATCTATCTATCTATCTATCTATCTGTCTATCTATCTAACTATCCATTATCTATCTATCTATCTATCTATCTATCTATCTATCTATCT